>JAVFBZ010002606.1:0-12520 GCA_032466195.1 Katharina tunicata
TTCAGTTTTCTCGCTTTAAATGTCTACAAGAAGTAGATAATTTAATAATTTCTACGACCTCTCAAAATGGCCGCCATTTGACGTAATGCGGATTTAAATACAAACTGACAAATAATTTACTTTCAAACGGAACAACTAAAGAGCCGAGTCCTCCAAATGAAAATCAATCTTAAACGAAATGTTAATTATCCCATTCCTGATGACTACAAATATAGCTTAGTTTCAGATTGAATGAGAAAAGACAGCTCTAACAACTTGCTCAGTAATGGCATCCCCCACTTCCCTCCCCTACCTAAAGGAGCGAAACTATGTATAAAGGACCTCTGACAATCACTGTTAAAAACAATTCTCCTAAACAGAAACGCAACCAGTGAATAGAAAGTCATCGTGTTAATAACACGTTACGAATACCCCTTTCAGAGCAAAAATGATCACTTTTGTGCGTATTAAATTGATGGGAATTTCATCTACGTGTACATTATGTAAATATTTGACTGTTGTCCGTGCTCTAACAGCCTAAGTGTTTTGAGTTGATCAGCCGTAAAGATGGAGACCCCATGCCGATTCAAAATCACGAGAGAATAAAATAAAATGTTACAATCAATAATTCTTTACGAGTACTCTATATTTCACTGATTGGACGGCATGATAGCAAAATGTTAAAATGAAACCGATGTTAAAGATCCGTCAACAGAGAGCAAGACACAGCAAATCTGTTTTAGTGGTCCTTTGGGTAGAATAGCTTCACGGCCTCAGCAAACGAATAAGCGCTCATACTACCTAAAATTATTCTGAAACACTACAATAGAGCATATAGGTCCATATCCACATCGGTAAACTACATGTAGTTAACCAGTATGTTTGTCTGCAAATAAAGAAAAGGGTGCCGTTATACCAGATTGTGCTTACCGTTACTCTAAAACTAAAAATGTTCTTGTCGGTTTGGCTGAAATTTTAGACCATACTTAACTGTATGTTGCCAGCCTTTCCCATTTGGCCTGTTGATTGGTTAGCTGGTGTTTTACGCCATGGTATTTCAACATTAGACTGTATTCAACATTAGGCAGCAGCTTTAACACAACAATAAAATGTGTGGCGACTTTTAGTGTTTTGCTGTTTGGAAAATAATGTTCCTCCAGTGCTAATTATGACAGCATGAATATAATCTGGAAACATACTGCTCTTATCCAGAAGGTTTCGCATTGGGAGGAAGACCGTCGCTATCCAGATAACTGGCTATAACAATAACGGAACAAACAAGGCGGAATGTAAAACATGAACCGAGACGACAAAGTATAACAAAACTTAGAGCGTCAGGCCATATGACATGAAAACGGTGGTACATGTAGTTCTAAAGACGATAATAACTGCTTAATTAAATTAAAACGTGGATGCTTAGTATGAGTCCTGTCTTAAGAAGTATAGCGAAGCAGATTTTAAGCCGTGTCGCGTTTAACATCCTGTTGTAATCCAACCCAATCAAACTATTTTAACTATGAAGAAAATAAAACGCATTTAAAGTTAATATTTAAGTTTTGTATTGCCTTATTAAGCATAACACATGGAAGAGAGTAAACAATAAGTAAAGAGGGATAGCAAAATGAATAAATATACATACAAAGAAGGATTAAAATAGTAAGACACAAAGAGGAGAAAACAGAATAGAAAGAAAACACGGGTTGATCGTTTGTTAGCAATTTGTTGCTTTTCCTTGTTGTGAATGTGAAATCAGAAATCCAGGTATAGGTTTGAAGTTTTTTGCACATTTCATTTTTTCTCTCTTGTTAAGTAATTGAATGACAGAGAGTTCAAATAGTACCTATTAGGTGTTTGTATCTTCACTCAGTAGATTGTAGGCGCTAGCTCCATGTTGCTGCCATGAGGCTGCCATGATCGGAGAATTATCAAGAAACCGATCTGTTGTGAAATATTTGTTTACTAGCTGGCCGTTTTGGACGGAATCCTGAATATCATAGTTTCATTAAACATTGTCAATGAGGAAAGCCACAGTAAAATGTGTATGTTTCGAGAAGGAACAACGGCAGCTGAATGTACATTTTCGTAAATATCAAAGGTAAAAAAATTGGTTTACGGTTTTTTCATCTTTCTATGTCATTGGCTGAGAAATCATTCCCACTTTGGTATAAATAACCTGTGAATGGAACCTTGAGGCAATCAGAATAAAGCATAGTTCTTTATGTTGTTGGAATTGAAAACAAATCTGGTACCAGTAAATGGCTTGGAGTAAAGGTCAGCTGTCTGAAGCATTCTCTTAACAGAATTGAATAAATGAATTTGGCAGCCAGCGTCCAAAATAAGACACACGACTGTCAGCTCTCTAATTCTATTATACTATACAATCATCTTCTGGTTTCTTCTGCTAAGGGTATTGATGTTCGTTAAATTTAACCGCTGGACAAGGCTTGGCAAATTCCATAATGCGGAAGTTTTCAATCACTGACGGGACACAAGTTGATATTACTTTTGAGTAACATCCTCGAAATCATCTCCAATTTCGCAAACATCATCAAGCCAAAATAAACGAAGCGAACTAATCAAATGAAAGATGGCAAGTGTAAATGGATTCCCCTACAATTAATTTACTGTAACTTTCCTCAAGATTTTTTTCCTGTCCAAGTATAACGCGGCTGTGTAGTGAATGATTCAGCTGGTTGTTAAGTCGATTGAATGATGTGCACCAAAGCAATATACTTGTCATATATACAGGAAAAACGATGTACATATATTAATTCATAAAAAAAGATGACAAATAATGTTAACATACATATATATATATACAAAAATATATATATGGCAGCCAATGGCTACATACATACATACATGACTGCTAACCTGTTTGCATACAATGGTTACAAAAAAAGGTTATGGAGCTTATGTAAACATTTGTGACCTGACTAAAAATGAAGCAATAGCATAAAATACTTCGTTGCAAATCTTCCAAGTAAATGACCCAACAGCAATCTATAGAAAAGAGTTTCAGTTCGTCGGGAGGGAAATACAATATTTGGGAACGGATGGACGGATAGCTTGTATAGAAAAATCTCCCTTTGTCAGATTGATCCCAAAATATGATTTGAACGAGTAAACAGATTCAGATACCGACGAATAAATAACTGTTTCAGCTCCCACGTCTAGCGTTAACTACATAAGGATTTTTCTGGCGGCTGTGGAGATCGCGGTTTGTTTTCACGAGGGATTTTTTTCTTCTTCAGATTTACGTCACAAGCCGGCGATGGGAAATCGCGATTTAAGCAAACTACCTTTTGGTATACAAATAAATAAACAAATAAATTCAAATGAAATGCGCTTCGGTGCCGTGGTCAGTTGTCCAGTCAAACAAACAAACAAACAGTGTAATGTGGCAGAGGTGGATTTGTGCTCTTTGGATTGACTTGAAACCGCATCAACTCTCATTAATTCTAAAGATTGTCACCAAATGTTACCATTGGTTGAAGCTGCATGCCATCCTGAACCAATCAATCATTTATAACGAGCAGTCAATGTGATCACACAAATAACAAGATTGTGAGAAAAATCTTACATGGACCAGGAAACATTCAAGTGTAATTGGGTGAATAGCAGACATGTTAACATTAGATAAGAGTTATATACGACTGTCTATCAGTATATCTGATTAATGAGAGATAGAATAACATCACCTCTAAGCTTTACTATCCAACGTTATACAGAAACTAGAGTTTAAATCTGGGATGGAAAGCCGGCACTTTCTGGAAGAAACCAAATGTCCTAACATATTTATAACACGCAATTCCCTAATGTATGGGGAGCGGCGTGGGTATCTTTGAGACACGCAATAATCCAGTTTGGACACTCTTTTTCAATAAATTTTCACATCCGAAGGATAGGCTTTTTGTTTTGTTTGTGCCGCCTTCATGTTAATCATCAAAATGTATTCGTCTCATGAGTGTTTTTTAAACCTGGCTTAACTTTTGAACAACCTGTCTTGGCCTCCGGGAAGAGCAAGTATTATTATTTTGCTTGTCTCCACCAAGATTTGAACTCTTGTCTCAAGCTGGCAGGGCCAGCACTCTAACCGGCTGAGCTACTTAGGTTCACGGTAAACGACAATTTTTTTTATCCTTGTAAAGGCTTGGAATCTTTCTCTACGCAAGCACTTACACAAGGACACTGTAAAAGTGTGTGTGTTTTTTTTGGTTATCTAGATAATACCAACAAATGTGTTTCACTCCAACAAATTGACACCGAACTAGAAGATCTATTTTTAAATCTAATATTTCCAATGACAGTTTATATCTATGTTTGTTTGCCCTTGGTTTCGCATTTATTTGCAAATTACGTTTTGGATATTGGCCCGTGGTATGTGTAAGGCCAATGATAGTTGTGATAATTGGTGATAGTTGACGATATTTAATAGTGTACGTTGGGGTTCTGGAAAGGTATACAAGATTATGATTCAGGTCGAGGTTTCGAGCTGGCCAAGTACGGGTTGTTATAGGTTAGGAACCACTAAAAAAAAAACTCTACTATTTATGTAGTAATTATGGAAAGTGCACCCACTGAAAAAGTTTTATTGGGCGTTTTGTGATACCTCGAAAGAAAGGGGGGCCTTTGAGCTTTGGAAATTGTACAAAATAATTATAGTATTACCGATTACTTTTGGAACTACAGCACTTTCGAATGGGATTGTGTCAAAAATCTCCAATGTAGCACAACATTTTTTTTATCTGCAATCTACAAACCTCCCATGTCTTAATAACAACCAATCCCCTTCTCTCGACACTCTACTTTGGGGAGGCACACAAATCCTAATAGCGGTTCTTACCTATAGCTTCCTCTCACAAAAGTACACTGCCACACGGGCACGGTGGCCACTGACGTTCCCATACATGAGGATTTGTCTAGTCAGAGCTGACAATTGTCGAAATGAGGTACCACGACCCTTTTGAAGATGTCAGTATAGCAATTCTGTGCTATAAAATCACACAAGAACTACACGAGATCGGGTTAACAATCTCGTAAGAAACGTGCCCACATGGCTAAGCCCCAATCGAATGGATGTTCCTTGAAGTGTACCGTATGTCTTTTTTGCCAAACCAAACAGAAGAAAAGCCGACTGATCGGACAGATGTAGTTTCTTTCAGTTGGTAGAATTGTTATACAGTCGATAGAGCTACCAGGCCATTCGTGCTTGAATGGAAATATGGTCGCGATCTAGGTGGCGTCAAGCTGACGTTCACCTGTATCAAGTACATATACATGTAGGTTATCATGTATGATGCGAAGTATATCACTTGAATCTGTACAAATTTGTAAGTCACGATCCTTGGGCGAATGATTTAGAAAATAAACCGACCAGAGCGACATTCCATTTCTCACACTCCATAATTAAAGTAACAATTCTTAGTAATTAGTATTGCCAAAAAGTGACTATCAAACAGATCTGCGTCTACGCGTAATATTTCTAGTCGTTTTCTGTTAAATTAATACTTTAGTTTCATAATTTATGTTTCGAGATTTCGAAATTACATAATCATACTTGCATGCAAATTTCATTGCATAATGAAAGGGAGAAATGAAGAAAGCAGACGAACGGCATAATTCAGTACATGGGTACTGTTACGCAATGAGCGTACAGACAGTTTTTTTCCGTTTTGTTCATGACGCCCGACCTTTTATTTTAATAATCGTAAAATAACACATTTCATCTGCATTGATCAATCAAAATGTACATTGATATGTTTTACTAGTGAATAGTTACAAAGTTAGTAGTTAATACGAAAGCGAGTTATGTTGATTGGTCAACTTTCAAGGTACTATACCGCAGAATTTCGGCCAAAAATCGACTGAAACGGACTAAACCGGGTTTTCTATATATATTTGTTTAGTATGGCCCAAAGTATAAGCTTTCAGAAAATATCAACCTCGAGAATGTGCGATAAACCGTATTAAAAAAAAATAAAGTTTTAAAATCTATAATGCGACCTACTTTAATACGGTATATAGCACATTCTCGAGACTGATCTATTCTGAAAGCTTAAACTTTGGGCCATACTAGAAAAAATATAGAAAACCCGGTTTAATTCGTTTTAGTCGATCTTTGGCCGAAATTCTGCGGTATAGGACTTTTTAGCAAATGCGCTTTTATTCCAAATGTGATGGACAAGATACCCTACCTCAACTTTAAACCACATATTTGTTGCAGACCAGGGTAAATTGACCTTTGATAGAATAAATAACTCAAGACTTGTCAGTTTTACAGTTTTGTATTACATAACAGACAACCGTGTTTTTCAGAGAAACCGTTGCAATGTGCAAGTGATGAGAAAGTGCTGGATAAAAACGCTGATGTCAAAATCTTTGTTATCATTTTACCTTAGAAATACATGTAGCTTACAGAGAGTTATGTTCAGTGATTGATGGTAGCTGTTGAATATCACTTCTTTTTTAAATGAAGAATGTTTCTTTCATTCGTATGATACTTTTTTTCCAAATGTAGGTTATGTCTCTTTTACGACAGCGTGCCAGCCTACTGGTTAAAGAAAATCAACATCTGGTGACATTACAGAAAACATTATACCAAGAGAAATCGGCTTCCTGAAGTTCCATCACACAAATGATATCTTCGTCTGGAACACTCTGCCCAACTGACACCGTGATGTTCATTGTTCTGTTTTGATTGATAACATAAATGTAATTCACGCCTGTTGGGTCTGTAGTCACATGATATCTACCACACTCAGCAAACAAAACGTATCAAGATGGTAACAAAAATTGGGGTCATACCAGTGAATGCATACAAGTGGTGTGTAAAACTTGTCAGCTTTATTTGGGAAATGGGATACAAAATTCAAGATTAAAAACACGGGTAATCACTCCATCAATTAATGCAAAATGATGAATTATATTTGTTAGTCATATAGTTTTCTGAAAAACCGAGAAAAAGCTGGTCAAACCACACCACCATATGCCTAGCCAACGGATAGCGTCCCTCATACTTTTTTGAACCAGCACTAGATCCATTTTAGTGTTATTTGGTCCTGCTGATTTTAAACCGCTACTAGTAACCATTAAAGTCACATATGCACCCAAATATTCTGTATTCTGGGTTTTCACAAAATCACATGAATTATATATATTTTCATCAAAAAGTAAAAGTTAGAGGTATTTCGTCAATTCTACCCTCAGATTTGAAGGTAAAGGTAGTTTAAAAGCTACAAAAAACCTAAAAATTCTGCCAGAAATTGTTATTGGAAATGTGTCAATCTGCTGTCACATCTCAGACACACTTTGATGTACCAACGTCATCCGTGTAAGCCACACCCCTAACAAGGTTCAAAATCGGCCATTCATCGCGGCTGGATCAAAGTATTTGTGAGCAAATATAGCCAGCCCTCTTTCTGTTAAATTCGAATAACTGCTAGCTTTATCCTGGTCCGTGAAAGCTTTGTACCCAATAAATAATTTTTATTTAACGTGACTGTTTTAATTTTTCAACAAACATCAAATCTTGTAAAAATCAAGACAAACGGAATTAGTTGAAAAATCAAAATTTTGGGTGCGTATGTGACTTTTACCTGGATTATCACAATAGTAACACAAAAAGTATGAACTCTATTCAACCTCAGCTATTTGGTAATTTACAACCAGCAACAATCAATCACTTCTCGCCAAAATGACAAATTTTTTAGACCAATCTCAAATGTGTCAGGAACCACTGAAGCCGTAGGGCCTATTAACTAGAAGATATCTGACATCTTATTTAGATCGATGTGGCCAGAAGAAAACACCCCGAAGAACTTCCAGCCAACCATTGTCAGACAGTCATTCAAAATCGAAAGCCGGAAGATGAAATGTCAAAAGGGACCGATCAGCGTCTGTAACACGATCAATAAGCTATGTTTAACCACTCTACTTCAATTGAGTTTAACATAGGGATAATATAAACTTTCGTGTTGTTCTTTGTACCTATCAATCATGAAAATGTATTTTTCTCCTTAGTTTTCATCGGCATATAAAATTATATTTAATTGTTCACATAAAACTGATAAATTATTAAAACACAAGAAGAAGGATCAGCTTGTTTACAGTTTATATAAATTATTGATTATTAAGCTACATGACACCAGGATAGTGTAAGTTTCAATTTGGATGGATTTAGTATATATATATTATTTTATGCAGATAGTTGTATACATTGTCATAGTCGGACACAGTAATATAAACCCCAACTTGGGAGAGAAACATATGTACAACATAAACTCTCATAGCTTGAGCTATTGTTGTTTAACTAAGTGCTCGTGTGTGCTATAGACTTTCATGACGGTGGTGCGTTCCAACAGTAAACACTGCCAACAAACACTATTATTATAAAACAAACCGAGTGCAGGATTTTGCGTCTTGGATGCATATTTATTTATATATTTCATGTTGTTTTTACTATCAACATTTTAGTTAGTTCTTGTCTCATAAAACTGCAAAGTCGTCAATTTGTTTGACACTTTTATTTGTCTATACTTCTAAATATTCGTTACGTTGACCGCTTCTCGAGACAAGAGGTCAAGTTCATAATTAAAAGTAGTTCCGGCTTAATGAGTAGGTTGATTCATATCACCTTCAATACATTTTGTTGCGAATATGGCGGAGAATATGTTTATAAAGAAAAACGAGAAGACAATTACCTGAGGGAAAATGTCGCACATCATCAGAATTTTAAGTGTATTTTGCAGCGGATGTAGTTTGGTTTCTGCGAAATACGATTGATTGTTCTGTTAAACGCAATGAAGTAAATAAACCAAGTTCATCTCCCTCAGTTCACTTATAGGTTAAATCAGTACAACAAAAGCTCTTTGAAACATAGGTCAACCTTGACACCAAACCATACCTGTCTGTTAAAGATATACTTGCGTTAATTATGTTTAAGGGAAATGTAAGTCTATATTTCTTGTTAATCCACAGTGTTATTTTTAAATTGACAACCGCCTTTAACGATTCTCGTGTTTCGTTATTTGAAACCGATTGTCAAAGGTGTCAAGGAACCCGGTACTGCAAACGAACAGTGTTGGCAACCAGCTGTCATTTCGACTTAAATAAGAAATATGATACAAGAATTCCCTTTTACATTACATTTACATTTCCTGCTGGCTCGCCAACGTTAAGGAAAACGGCTAAGGTCACAGGGATTTACAGACATATTTAATGACCTTGAATAAAAGACCACAAAGAATGTATTCAAGTGTCGTGTCTGTTTAGGATCTTGCCATATCTTCGATTAGAGTACAGAATGCATTTTGTAAAGAAACCTAATGCAGTGTACCTGTTAACTACTTTAGTTGTGTGTGTTCTCTTGTTTCTGTCTCTCTGCACCTTCCCCGTCTCGCTCTGTTTTTACAAAGCATTTTTAGGCGGAATGTACCATGCCAAAGAAACAATAACGCATCGATAATCTGTTATTAACTGTTGAAGTGTGTAACAGCATCGCAAACATTGCAGTTTCTTTCTGGTCTATCTTCATATTTAACAATACTGAGCATGAAGACAAGCGATATGAAAGGAATTCTCCATGATAAAATTAAATTTTGTATGTGGTTCTCGCTTGATTATGACAAATCTCTCCAAACAATGGATAAAATCTCCAAAAAGTGAAAAATACGGCTATCCCTTTAGACAAATATCTTTTAGTTTTCTCTTGTTTTAATTTTTGCTCGCTGTGCACCCGGAAATTAGTACAATTTTATGGGATATCGGGCCACGTATCTTGATATCCCCGTCACTTATTTACGGTAAGTTTATTGACAACACTGTGTATTTTGTAACATCACGCAGTCGTACTGAATGAAATTCGTTTATATGACAGCGGCGTTAGACACACCCGACGTTAGATGATAACACAAAGGACAAGTAGAGGACTAAACACAGGACGACTTTATCGTGTCTTAGCGAGCACCGGGGTGCTGGAAAACCTGCAGACAAAACTAAACCAAACACCATACAAAGTGACTTTCTTGGCTGTATTAAATTCATTTTCGTAGACTGTAATCTTTAGTTTACTTGTTATCAGCAAATGTTAGCCTTTTTGGTGATGTTTGTCAATCATTATATCAAACATTCAATTTGCAGTCCAAGACTCTCTTTATTGTTGATTTAGTGGATATTATCTAAGAAATTCTTGTCATGTTACGAAAAAAGAACCCCGGATAACTTTGTGTTGGGATTCTTCACAGAAGAAAATAATTCTTGAATGTTAAAAGAACACTGACGATTATAATGATTAAAATTGAAGATTTGAAAGCTCAACAAAAGATTTCATTATTGATAATTACATACTGACGATAGCATTATCTTTCATCAGGCTCAAGATCCTTTTTGGCGTCTATTTTTTGCCGTTTTCCATAAATCTTCTGCGCTTAAATTCGGACATATCCCTACTAAAAACAAAGATACGAGAAATGGATATATCTGAACATCTCTCGGCCGAGGGCATGTTATAGTATTCTTTAAATTGAATGTTAAAATGCTGGCCAAAACGTGAAAAGTTATCCGAAACCATCGGCTTTGGACACAAATCTTACGCACAGGTAATAATGAAAACTTTTTTATGTAGACATCTATCTAGATCATCTACCATTTATGTACTCGAGAACAGTCAATATTGCCTTGTGAGAGGAGAAGTATGTCCCTTCTGTGCCACATAGTACATAGGTTGAGTATTGTTGTTACATCTATCGGGGGTTAATGTATGGGTTTGGAGAAAGGATGCTGAGAGGAGAAATTAAGGACATCTCTTCTGTCTTTTGATGTATCATTATAATGGATACTGAGGTCTACAAACTGATTAAGTGCAAATTTTAAAAAATAATGTTTGACTCTCTGTGGATACTGAAGGATAATCATACAGTAATAATTAAAACCCAACTAATTTGAATGGTCTTAAAATATTGTCGCACATAAAAGATTCTTTTTATAAAACCAACTTTCCAAAATTAAATCTTTTTCCGAGGCCATCTTAAAGATACCATTTGTTGAATCTATGAATCTAGATTTCCAGGGGAAAAAAAATATCCATTAAACCAATTTTTGGTGTAGTCTAAGATGGCAGCGTTTACTGATTTGGTGCCTTTTTTTTAAGATAAGATATACATATCGGTCTACTTCGCAGTTATCGTATTACCATAAATGTAATGTTTCCGTATGACATTTTTTCTATAAAAGAAAGCAAAGTACAACACTTGTCTGTTCAACATAATAAAAGTTGCAATGCGTAAGCGATAAACATCACTACAGATTAGTTCCATTCCAATGGCTGATAAAATATTATTCCACACGTATAAAACAAGTATCAGCTAGTGTATTCCCTGGGTGAACATGTAGTTCCGAATTCGTGCTCTAATGTTAACATTTTCGCTACTCCCATGTATCGTTTTCAAACGAACAATTCCCATTTATATAATGTTCGTTTCACCAGTTAATTTTGTTTACAGCAACTCCTAGTGACAGTCGTGACATGAATTATAGGTCTGCTTCGCTGTTTTCGCTACGACAAGTTTGTTTATACTAGAAGAAAGAGGAAGAAAAGACTAGTTAAAAGAATAATGTCACAATATCCAAATGGTAACAATCACACGTCGGAATTCCTTGTGAAGAAATGGACTTATACATTCCTCTATCTAAGTTTTCCTTAAGGAAAAAAAGTTCTACAAACACTGTTATAATTGGAACACAGATTTTATGGATATCAACTTCTTTTTTATTATTTCACAAGACGTTTCGACACAACTAGTATCTTTGTCAAGTATTATGAACCATCATGAACACTGACTGGTTATATATGTACCAATATTTCAAAGATCATAAACATAAATAAACAATTTTGAGAAATAGAAAAACAGTGATGTAATATATATGAAACTATAGTTGTAAAAGAGATTTGTTTTACTGCAGGTATAACTGATTAATGATGTTGTCATATGCCGAAGGAATTATAAAGCCTTGGTCTCTATTCATTTGTGGTTTTAGTCTTTTGATCTGTATTTCCTCTTGAAGCTTACTTTTAGTTAAGTCCATAATGTTGTTGTTGAGGGCTTTGATATTATCCCACTCAATCACATGAGATGGGTATCTCTCCAGGTCGTCTGATATAGCTGACTTCCCATCCCTTTGAACAGTTGATCTTTTGTGTTCTTTTAACCTTATTTCTAGAGGTCTTACTGTTTCTCCAATATATTTGTCACCGCAATGACAATTTATTTGGTGAATGGTTCCTTTTGGTTGAGTTGGGTTGGATTTTGGCTATTTTCCTGAGGCATTGAGGTTTGCTTGGATAGTTTTTGCTGCGCTGGTTAAAATCACTTTAATGTTAATTTCCTCTAGTAGTCTTTTAATCTGATAACCTGCTTTACCAATATACGGCAAGCATATGGTGAATTGTGGGTTTGATTGAGTTCCATGGGATTTAGTCTGTTTTGGTCTAATATTATTTTGCATAACTTTTCCTACAAGCTTCTGGGGGTAGCCATTGAGA
>JAVFBZ010002615.1:0-12520 GCA_032466195.1 Katharina tunicata
ACTGCAGTCCGACCTCAGCCAACTCGAGCTGATACATAGTCGCGTATCCCGCACTGTCATTATAATCTCTTTATATTGAATCCTTATTAGTCTTCTGACTTAAAATTTACATACCGAAACATTTTTTTCTGTTTTAATAAAGTATTATAGCTAGTGATGTGAAATATGCTATCATCTTACAATTCAGCCAGATTTGAGGGAGAGTCATAAAACGTTTGATCTGCTTCATGGTAGACAGTAGATAGCACTGTAAAACAACACAATTTCTTTGTCGTTTCGATTGATATCTCATATCACAAGATAACAAGATGTTATTTTGGGTCTTTTTCAGTTTTTAATTAATGTAGGCTGTATTAGAACCGATAGTTGCAGATTCCCCATCTGCAAGCAGGTTCTTTTCGTGGCAGATAACTCTATCTGGTCAACTGTCAACTCCTCCACCATCAACAGGTTCTCTGATCCATGCAGGTTTTCTGGTGTTTATTTTTAATAACGACATATCCATATTCTGGGAATGCTATATCATTCAGATTATTCACAAGATCTCTTCAAAATTCATTTCTTTGAATCTGTCGAGCCCAATCTACGGACAATAGTCCTTCGGTATAAGTTGATGACTTACCCATAACTTTGTATATACATTATCATTTGTTTTGTTGGTTGATGTTAAACGTTCAGGGTATTTTACTGACTGTGTGTGCAGCCACCGGGAATATTCCTTGTACACCTAACGTGGACAGTGATTCGAAACTATATACCGGCTACAGTGAACGGTGTGACGCTCAAACAACTGAGTCGCGGCGCAGCCAATACTGTTTTAAATACTATAAAACGCGGTTTTCTTCACACATGTTTCAATTGTAACGGATTTCTGTAATTGTGAATTTAACAGCAACCGGAAGTAACGGATAATATATTGTATTTTGTTGTATATGCTTCTCGACATGATAGTAAATATTGAATCGTTGAATGTTATTACCTTCAATTGCGTTTCTACAAATGAAATAATGAACATACTATTTAATATCACTCAGCACTTTATGAGTGGATGCCCGCGGAAAAATAGTATAGTTAATGACCATGATCACCGTTGTCAAATGCAAGTCCCATTAGACAAAGTGATATAATAAAGGTAAAGATAGGCTATGTTTCTGATCACAGATAACCGGCCCACTTGATCATCTATATGCCAGTTACATTTTTTCAATGGAACATTTATCAATATGTATTTCCAAAGCGATATCATCGCTAACAATTTAGAATGGTAAATGCTTTCTCTATATTAGCACCAGGAAACACTGAGTTTGCAATGACCTTAAGGCCAGGACCTACATACTTCTGAGATGATACTGTTGACCTTTAACGGTCACACAAAGGAATTTAATCTAATTAGTAAATAGTTTAAGTCACTTAGAACGGCAAATATTCCGAGAAAGTCAAACTAACGCTTAGAAAAACTAAACCTGTTGATTTATTATCCACTAGTCAACAGGCGCTTTTAAATATATCGACAGGGCACAAGTCGCACTGTAAATACGATCAAAATAAGAAATCGAAAAAAATGACATTTATTCCATGGCCAAGTGGGCTGTCGATTTACATAATTTCCACTATTAAATATGTCCCTATTTTCATTCTTTAAAGTGAAAAAAAAAGTCATACTCAAATTATAGACAATAGCAAGGTGTTAATAAAACTGCCGTTACATATTTTGTAAAATTCGTCGTCTCCGCTGAAAGACACATGAATTTAAGTACCAAAGTTAAATGTATGATTGATTTTTAACGCTACATTTCCTGTTGTGATCATTTCACCAGAATAACTGTATATTATGGTAGTGCAATTGTCTTTAGCTTTATTTTGTACGGTTTGATTATTTTTTTTAATTATTATTATCTACAAATATAAACAAATAAAACATATAGTCCGCCATACATTTTACCTTTAATTCAAGTTTCTTTGATTGGAAAACGGCAAATTTTATAACAAAATTCATTGGCAGTTTTATAAACACTCAATAATTTGAACATGACTTTGTTTTTTTGCTTTCTTCCCCTTTACGTCATTCGCCTTCAAACCCGATCACAAATTATAGATTTTCTTTACAAATTCCATTACTTTGATTTTTACATTATCTAGTATAGTTTAAACATAAGCCTCTTGTATGCAAGTTTTCTTTTGTAAATTCGAGCCTTGGAAACATCTCACCTAATTTGATGTATGTCTGTTTGTTTTGAAGAAACATAGTTCACTAAAGTTTAAAGTATCGCTAGATCTATATTAACCGTTCGATAGTTAAAAACAAACCGCCATTCACGTACTATATATCGTTTGAGAGCTTGAAATATGGAACAGTTGAGTTCTGTCAATCATTTACGTTCCAGTTATGGAAGGGAGATATAAAACATGCGATTTGATTCGGAAACACCCTATAAGAATATTCCCATATATGGACTCGAACATGACCCGCGTACACTGAGTTCTTGTACTTTTCCTGATGGAGACGAACCAGTGACGTAAAAGCCTGGCAAACAGGCACGTGATACAGGTGATCGGCTTTTATTTAGTAAGTAATGAACACTAAAAGTTGGTCAGACTCGACATTTGAAGAATATATAATATTTCTTATTATATGATTCAGTGTCTTGTTGAACTGAAACACTTCAAAATTTTTGTAATCCACACAATGTCAGTTATTTAACATCTGCGATATCCTTGGACCATCGTTACTTTCTGTAAGATAAAATCTTCGAACAGCCCCCTCCCGGCTTCCCATATTTTTGTAACGATACATTATTTACATTGGCACTTCTACAATGGATCTGCTTACAACTTCAATTCGTCTCGTATCGCCAAAGGCCCAATAGCACATCGCATGTATAGGTTCATTGTTTTCATTGACGTGAGCAAAATTTGCCCCTAGTCACAATATAACATATAACTCATAAGTCAATACAAACAATAGTGGGATGAGCTAAGGAACGAACTAGCAGCTTTGATTTACGAAATTATAGTACACTGTATATATAACGTAATGTTTTTAAATAATATTTGCACGTAAGGTTTACGACAATAATATCGTTTAAAACACATTATCCTTAATTCACAATATAGAGGACATACTAGAAGAAGCGAAGAAGAACCGGGTTGTCCATTTTGCCCTATTAGCAAAACTGATATGTTCACATTGTGTGCTATCGGATGAATCGAAATCAGTAGCCTACCAATGTTCAATCTCATGTGAATTTCTGAATGGAACACAGTATTTTCTCGGGTTATGTTTTCACCAGAGAAGCCAACTACATGTATACGGAAGCAATGTAGGTCAAGGAAACTAGACTTCCAACTATATTCAGCGTTAATTTCTTTAAGTGGCATTTATAATTTGTAGGTATAATCAATTTGTGTTTGGAACACAGATTTTATAGATATTAACTTCTTATTTTTTCTTCTTTAAGGGGCATGTAGAAGTCGAGACACGTAGAATAACATAAGATAGTATGGATATTCAATTTATGTTATACCTATTCTAACTTCTTCTTTGCTATTAAACAAGACGTTTTGACACAGTTTCTATATGGTGATTGTGATAACCTACCACTTCTAAATGCCACCTAATTCATTTTACGCCGTCAGCATGAAGAAGAGGCAATCAGAACCATCAACAATACACTATAGTAACTGTGCCAAAACGTCGTGTGAGATAATACAGAAGAAGTTTATATCTATAATATCGGTCAGATCACAGTTTGATGTGACCGTCTGATCACATGGAACAACACTCATTTTAAACACTACACAAGGATTCAAAGGATACCCTTCGAAAATAGGTATAACAGTTATTTCAAAATAAAGCCACATTCTTCATGTTCATCTTCGGCGCAGACTAAATACATTTTAGTCTTGACTTGTGTTACGAAATACTGTTCCTGACGGTGATAGTCAGTATCAATTTTCCCGACAGCTACTTAGATTTTGTTAATACTATTTGTCTAGCAGAACACAACGTGTTGTCTTTTCAGGAAGTAGCTCGTCATATTTTCCAGTGTTACCAGATGTACCACAAGGTTCCATACTTGGACCGCTCATGTTTTGTCTTTATGCAAATGACTTACATTGTGGTTCAAACCGTTCATCGATGATTCCAAACTAAAGTATTTAAACTTTTTACCAATGCCGAAAACTGTCAAAGCATGGTTTAAAGGCTGGAAACTTTGTTTAAATGTAAAATACATGTATGTCATTGCATAACCTTTTGTCTGAAAACCAAACCATTGATATACAAATGTACATTAGTTGATGTAATGCTAGAGAGAGTAATGAGGTAAAAGATATGAGAGTCACTATATTTTTCCGGTTAAATTAGTCCACGCATATAGACGAAGTCTGCTCTAAAGCTGTTCGTATGGTTAGTCTCATTAACAGATCATGCACATCTTTTAAATCTGTTGACGCATTACGCGCCTTTTATTTAGTGAAGTAATCTAGAATATTGTAATCAAGTTTGCCCACCGAACGTTTACTGTCATATTGATCGTATAGAGAGAATCCCAAAGGTTTCCTCAAATACCTGCTAAACAAATCTGGCGAGCGGATTTACGATATTAATTACTGCGATTTATGTAAAAATATTAAGTTGTATACTCTACTTGATCGTAGAGCTATGCTTTTGTTTATTCCTCGAGTACTAGAGTGCTACAATGGGGTGTTCAACACGTGCAGTATTGACTTATTTTTATTTAAGTATTACTTTAGAAATAATGTAGAAATTCAGTCGTTCTTAAGACCAACTCTTGAATGTGCCGATGAAGTTTGGGAGAATCTCCCTGCATACCTAATCAATCGTCTTGAGATGGTCCAAAACGATACACTCCGTACAATCACTGGACATACTCGTAGCGTCCCTATAGAAACTCTTTTCTACGAATCTGGTTTTCGACCATTACGCAAATGTAGGAAATGCCATCGTTTAATTTTGTTTTTCAAAATAATCAACGGCATGACTACAGACGTGCTTACTCACCACCGTACTACAACGATAGCAAACCGAAACCCATACTTTACTCGCTATAGTATAATTTTACTGTATACTTTTGTCGTACGGATCAATCCCGGAACTCGTTCTTCCCTACTGCCGTTCGCGAATGGAATGCCGTTCCACGCATGTCAAAATATCTGAATCAATTTCTGAATTAAAAAAAAATCTACGAAAATTATTCCCTTCCTCCATACCGCCTAAATTGTACTACAGTGGTACACGTAAGGCAAACGTTATTTTATGCAAGCAACGAAATGGTTGTAGTAACCTTGGGGTTACACTTCTATGGCATGTAACTGTGGGCATCCTTTTGACAAAATGATGTCAATCACTTCTTTATCGAGTGTCCTCAATAAAATACCAATATAATTCATCATTTAGAAAATCTAACACATATGAACAGCCCCAAACTCTTAACTTATCTGAACTGTTGACAAGTGACGCCCTCAAAACATCCGATGACATCAGTAAGCTCCACTTATTCCTAGGACAATATGTATTATCGTGCCAAAGTTGATATTTTTATAAATATTGATTCATGTTACTGACAATTTGTTGGATTAAGTGGCCCTGTGTCCCGCCGTGTCGCTCACGTGTTACTATATAATTGATTTATTAATAACTATTGATCTTAATTAAAAACGTACTCTGTTAAAACACCCGAGCATCGATTGTAAAATATTTATTATTTTCTTGTTAATTGTGTAAAACATTATTGTATGAAGTGAAATGGGAAGACTCGCTATAAGCCTGTCTTACTGTGCTTCCCTTTGTCATGTTTTATGTGTGTGACAATAAACTTATATTAATTCCTAGAGAGCTACAATCTGGTACTTAACACGTGCAATATTGACTTATTTTTATTTAAGTATTGCTTTAAAAAATCAGTAAAATCTTATCTGAAAATAAATTTGTGTACGTGTGTGTGTCTTCCTTTTATGTCTGTGTGCCTGTGTCAGTGCTTACCATAGAGACAGATTCGCACCCTTTACCTGGATAAAATTCGTTAGTTCTACCGTGAGCCTCTGTAGCTCAGTCGCCGAGAGCGTTGGCCCTGCTAGCCAGTGACCCGTGTTCGAATCCCGGTGGAGGCAGGCAAAATTTTCTTTCTCTACATTTGTAAAAAACAATATATATAATGACTTATGTACACGTCTTCTCAATATTACAAAGCACTGATCACAATTGTTTTCAATGTCTTGTATCTATCGTTTTTCTAGTCTGTAATTAAATTTAATCCCATTGATTATTGATAAAATTAATAAATAAATAAATAAATAAATAACAAACTCATTGTAAATATTTGTACACATTCTTTATAGTTTGTTTATCTTTAAGGTCAATTTTCATATTTTAGTATTTGGAGTTGTATCGTAACACTTCGAATCATAATCAAGAGTACAGTTAAGACCTACTTTTGTGACAAAGTGAAATTAACGTGAGTATTGCAAAAAAATGTCAGCGCAACATTATTTTGAGATACCGGTACAAAAGGTTGACGTACATAATATTTATTGATGATTTAAACAATCATCCATTCTAAAACAAATTGGTAAAATTTCATGACATAAATTATAACTTCATTATGCATCAGTTTTGTGCTGTACTCACTACCGCTAAGTATATGGTTATATCATTTTGATCAAGAAACCGATATTTATTAGGTCAGCAAACTGCATCAATTAGTTTAATTAGACACGCATTTTATGATTGGCCTGACTAATATACGTATTGATGGGTTTGACACTTTTATCGCCACAACTCACACAATTATCACTTTCAATTGATTGGTTATGCCCTTTTGGTATAAAGGTGTTGGCGCATCTAGGGCCTTTGGAACAAGTGTTTAAGTTAACCCTCTGTATTCGACTTGTGTGTATGTGTAATTGCTCAATACACTCGCCACAAAAGTTTAAATCAGAGATTATGCAGCCGTCTATAGACTTTCGCCAAATTTGATTTCGCTTTCGACTGTCATACCACAACTGATTTGGCAGTGGGGCTTGCCAGTTGGGATTGTCACCTCAACCTAGTATCGTCATTTATGCCCAATCAACTTCTCTAGAAAGTTCTTCTGAGTACGATCTTCGGATTATCCGTTTCAACTCTGACTGGTAAGATTGGGTTGCTCGGTCAAGATATATAACAGACAGAACGTGTCTGTCAACGAATGCCGTTGATCTTCCAGCACAGGAATTGGAATAACCGAATTGCAGTACTGTCTAACTAGGCCAACCTCAAAAAGAAATCATTGCGTATGAAAAATGTAATTTTAATGTTATAAAACAGAGCATAAGTGATGAAAATTGTTCGACCACAGGGATATCATACAGAGTTGGACAAACGAGTTACAATACGGATGTTTGTTTGATAGTGGTTGTACACCGTACGTAATGTTATTTCAATTTTGTATAAATGTTTGTAACAATGTTAGCAATGGGGCTTAATCGCATAGTCGTCGGAAGACATGTCCCCTTCACTGTCCGGCAAATTAATATCCGGTAAACTCATCTTGGAAGATCGTCAATCGTAAATGCAGCAAAATCACAGGCGTGTTCCGCCCTTCATGTAGCTCCCAATGGTAGCGGTTCGTTTCCTTTAACATTTATTTTAACATAATCAGTAACTGGTGGTAAAAAGACCGCCAAGGTAAGAAACATTTGCTGATTTATTAATTGTACTAACACACTTAACACACGACAATTGAAACCTATAGGCGTACAAATCGGTGCACACTCGGGGAATGAACCTATGTTTTTGAAAGGCTTTCAGACGATCCTTGTTGTGAATGAGTTAAAAGTATAAATGACATTATGACATAAAAAGACAAGCTTTAAATCTTAGAATTGTACGAAAAAACAGCATGTTGAGTGAATGTATACGGTTAGACAGATACGGTCTAAATAATAATTTGAGTTGAGCCGTGTTAGTCTCTAAATGTAATAGCCAGGGAAGATGTAGTTTGCACCTTATAGACCAACAAAAGTAAATTAAAGATATAATGAATGTGCACAAGCTTTCGTCTACATCCAGTAGACTTCTTCAGGTGTGGATAGAAGTCTCAAACATTCTTTTATATACGGGTGTGAGTCATAGGTGAACGCTATAAGCTAGCAATAAAAACATGATCCAAGCTGAGAAAAATAACAGAAGTGGGCGAACATTGTTATAGGAGGACAGATATGGTTAGTCTCTATAGTGTGTCATAAAACCATTGTCTATATTTAGCCCTTGGTTGACACAATCAAGTTTATGTATTATTTTTTGTTCGGCTATTTCTCTTTCCATCTGGGTTTTAAAGTTTTGCTGTTTTAAAACTGACACTTGGAAGTCATAAATTGAATGGGACGGTAGATTAAAGTGAGCTCCTACTGGACACAGAGTGTTATTGTTTCTTATGTCAAATTTATGACCGTTCATTCTTTTGCGTACTGTTTGTCCAGTCTGTCCAATATATACAGCTGAGGGGCAGCGGCGACAGGTAATAGCATAAATCACATTGGCGGAAGTGCAGTGAAAAGATCCTTTTATCAGAATAGTTGCCATGTTTGGTCCTGTTATTGTGGCAGCACGGTTGATATGAGGGCTCAGTTGACATCGTGGCTGTTTGCAGGAGGAGGTACCAGGTGTAGGGTTAGCTTCAGACAGGCGGCTGCTGACTGATTGACATTTTAGGTTGTGTGGCTGTCGGAAGGAAATGACTGGCTTCTGCTTAAGTAAATCTTGAAGGATTTCATGTTAATGCAATATTGGGTGGAGAGTATTTATAGTGTGTTTGAGGCGATCTAGCTGTGTGTTATAAGTGACAACCAGTGGTATTCTGTTTGATGTGTTCTTAGTCTTATATTGTAATAATACCTGGCGGGGGATTTTACTGGCTCTTTGTACATGTTTGTCTATCTCTGGCTACTTGTAGTTAAGTTTACGAAAAGCTTGTGTAAGGTCATCAAGGTTTTTCTTGAGGTCTTGTGGTTCGGAGCAGATTCGTTTGTATCGTATGGCTTGGCTGAATACAATAGATTTGGTCACATGTTTGAGACGAAAACTGGTGGCATGGAGATAGGAGTATCTGCGGTGCAGAGTGGTTTTAAGGGTGCCGTCTAAATAATAAATGTTACAAAATATTTACTTAAGCGGATGCCATTTGGAATCGCACTAATTAAAAAAGATAAAAAATATTGCCGATTAAGAAATTGCAAACAATTATGACTATCAGTGTATCGAATGGCTTTGGATGATTCATTTGGAATGGAAACTTCTTTTAGGTGAAAAAAGCTTTCTATATTATTGCACTTGTAGCCTATGGAAAAGTAAGAAAAGGAAATTACGTTAGAAATGGTCATGTGTGATGAAATCATCCAATTGTCTGATACAAATTTAAAAATCAATTACAGATAATGGTGGAATGATATTAAAATCTCAATAACGGGTATATGTAGACCTATACATTCGTATAGCCCTAAACACTGTGACAACAACGACATGTGCCCATTATGAATCGACGAGGCTCATGTTCAGGAATACGCCATCAATCCTCCTGTACGGCTATCACGAGCTCATCCAATACCCGGCGTTGCACAAATCGCGCAGAAAATGCACCCCCGACATATCCCGTACAAGCTTTAATGCGCAGGCCATTCCATTCTCACAATATTTTCGCGTTCCAGGTGATCCTCCACTACCCTAAACTGTATGTTGAAGAGCAAAGTCATACATCATAATAAACTGTCGGACAATTGCACCAGAAACTGGTCTCACAATTGGAAGGGATGCCATCCCTGAAACGAACTGCAGTGAGCATTCCACGCCTTGGGATCTGGAGAGATGTTCGTCCCCCCCCACCCCCCACCCCAAAAAACATATATTCATATTGTCACTCGAATGCCTCTTCGACACTTCTACGTCCTTGCTCTCAGGTCGGTAGCGTCCAAACAGAAACGAGAATCATCGGTGAAGAGTACTGGCATCCAGTCATCCAGGGCCCAATTGGCATAATATGAAGTCCACTGCAAACTCCCATGTGCATGATGCTTTGTCAAATGCACCTAAAGAACTGATCAACGTCACCACAATCCTGTCTCTTGAAGCCGACGAAGCACAGGCTATGTTGGAACATGTACACCAGAAACATTCTGCAGATAATTCCGCAGCTACGTTGCATTTTGCATCTTTCCTCAAGGACCAACGACCCATCATCAAGGGTTCCATTTGCCCCTTTACCCCTCTCTCATGCTGCCGGGGAACACTTCACAGCAATGTGCAAGTCATGCACGTAGAAAATGGGATTTCTGAGGCGCGCGACAATCGAGATTTTGTAAGAAATCAGGATTGAACTCTCCGATATATTTTACGTGTGATCAATGTTAAAGCTTTTGCACTTACCGAATTTAACTTGTCTAATTAAGTGACTTCCAATTGTGCTTGTCGGAAATGAACTCTCTGACATATGTTTTTTTTAACAATGCCCACCTCGCCCAAAGGTGACATTTAAAATGTCATTTTATTTGTCAACGAGAGTAGCATGATTGCCTACAAATTCGAAAATCTCCCTCATCAACTACATTTTTGTTAAATTGTTGAGGCAGAGCGACTTTTTGACACTCTCATTTCCTTATATAACATTCTGATGATTGAAGAAACTGGACAATACGCATTAAAAACAGACAGTAAAAGCAAATTACCTTCCTTTGCATCGTCCTGAACGATGCGGACATTACGCTGATTTAGCATTCCAGTAGGTAGACTATAGTACTGTCCTTAGTCATGGAGTCTAAAACTAAACTGCTCCGATTTAATAATCCATTATCTAACTAGCTCGACATTAGCTATACTGGAAGCAAAAATAATGTTTTCACTATGTCAATGTTAGTCGCTATCATTTGACATTCCTATATAGAACCGTCGTCAATGGAAAAGCAGGACTGAAAAACCACTTTTGGCCGTTTGTATTGTAGATTGTTGGCATGAAAGAAATATGACTTTTCCCTGAGGAAAACGAGACCATCTGTTATTATTCCTACTCAAAATCAATTTGTAATTTATTGTCTGCTCCAAATATCTGTTGTCAATTTTTAACACTGAATGCCATCAGCTGTATACAATTTTCTAATTAGGCTGATAGTGATATGACAATGATATGGATGTATAAGATATATATTTTCGTAACGAGTAATAACACTGGCACAGGTATATCGACTAATTAAAACCGATATATCATCTCAGGTTCTTGATAAAATACCAGAGGCAAGTTTTTTGATAGATTAAGTTGCTTTGGGTAACATATTGACATCTCGAGAAAAGGTAATAAGAATTGAATGGTGGAGAACATGTGGTAAATATACAGCACAGACAGATATCTCAGTACATGTTAATACAATCTAAAAAGAATATCCTGTAGACCAAGTAATTAACCCATTAGTCATATATCGATACCCGAGTTCAAATCCCGGTAGAGGAAACCAATTTTTTTTATTTCTGTATATTTAAAAAAATAAAGATAAGGAGAAATAAAAGGAGAGATTTTGCTTGCCTCCACCGGGATTTATTTATTTATATTATTTAAAATGTAGAAAACTAAACTGTTTTTCCCCTCAGATAAAATGTACAGAATCTGCATTTGCCTCTTACATAACCTTGGCAGATGACTATGAATCAAGCAAAATGTTTATGAAAAAGAGGCCATAAAGAATAAGATAACAAATTAATACATACTTACAAGACCCTTACAAAGGAAAAGAGCAAATCAAGCATACTAGAATCAATCTTTTAACAGTTTTTTTTTCGGAACTGGTCAATGAGACATGAAAAATAATCATCAGGGTTTGTTTTCATAAATCTACTAAAGAATTTCTTAAAGTTAGGAAAAACTAAGTCAAATTTGAAACCTGATTTTAAGTAGAAAGATACTAATTTTCGTAACTTTGTGTGACGATGAATGCTAGGTTACAAGTAGAATTTTCAAATCGAAGATAAATATTATTAAACGTAAATTTTATCATCAGAAAACAATAGGCATAATTTTGCTAAGTATTTCTTAACTTTTAGAAATACTTAAAAAGCTTTATGAATACGTGCCTGGCGAAACTATTTCCCTTAACAGCATGTATCAATATATCGTATTGTTGTTGTTTTACCGCCATAAGTCCATACTTGTTAGATATAACATTAAATTGGCGGGGTCAACTAGGTTGTAAGCTGCCAAATTCTACTCTGGTTCCGTTAAAGGACTATATGTATGTTAGTGTTTTTATCAGGTACCTACCTTACTAGCCACAGACGAGGATTGAAGTAAAGTAGCTGCCCATGTCCATTGAGACACGATGGTAGAAGCTGTCAGACCAATGGTGACTTTACCCCCGGCGTCAAAGGCTGTATCCAGATTGTCCTACAAAGAGGAATTTTTTTTAAAGTAAAATGTAATCCATCAACCAATCATTTTGTTATTTTTATTTGAGAGCGGGGGGGGGGGGGGGGGGGGGGGGG
>JAVFBZ010002637.1:0-12519 GCA_032466195.1 Katharina tunicata
ACGTGGCGAATTTTTCAGCGATTGGTACAATCGCCGCGATCGGGCGATTATATTCGCTCGTGTGTCCCCCGCATTAGAGAAACATAAAAAAAAAACACACGAAGCTAGTTTTACGGAAATATTGATTGGGGTTTAACGACGTGCTCTAGGGTATTTCACTTATATGACAGCGCTGTATTCTAACAGAGCCTCTTAGCACAACCATAAAATATGTACTGACTTAAGTGTTTTGGCTATTGGAAAGATAATGTTCCCCCAGTGCTAACTAATAGGACAGCATGAATATAATCTGGAAACATACTGCCCTAGTCGGAGGGCTTTGGAAAGAAGAAAACGTCATAAGCCGTTGGAGGAGAAACAAAATGTTTTTTATTTGCACTAGAAGAGTACACCTTTAGAACAAAACATCGGAAGCCAGCTTAGGACAAATCTCTCAGTAAATTCAGGAATAATGTCGGAATGAACAACAATATAAAAGAAATAACCCATTAAAGTACCGTTTAATTCAGCAAGCAATGGTAGGCCTTCAGTTCCACATCCAGAAGCTAGACGGTTGATTCACATAGCATAGACCTTGGGACGGGAATGTGTGTTAAAGACGTCAGCCAGTGGCGGACTGGCCAGGTTGTCAGCTTGCCCGATGGAAAGTGAATCCTAGACAAAGTTGGCACCCTCATTGACATGAAGGTCAATGACCTTTTCACAGCAAGAAACTATTATAGAAGTTCTATTACATTTTATATTCGAGTGCCACATCTATTGACCAGTATACTCCCCACTCTCAAAATGGAGGAGTCAACAACATGTAAACTCATACGAATCAAAATGGGATGATTATTTTTGTGCATGTATAAAGTTACATTCTAGTTCAAATAAAAATAAAAGTTTCTTGCGACACCCATAAACACTTAGGAGTTACTATTGACAAAATCGGTAACTAGAACAAACACAACGATAAATCAATTACGGTTGCTCATGCTAACATGTCACTATTTCGTGGCATTACATATCGCTACAATCGTAATGTCTTGAAATAATGTATAAAAGCTTTATCAGACCCTCGCTCGAGTATGCTGGTTCTGGTTCTGGATTATAATTTTAATGGTGCATGCAATATAAATGTTTTATTCGCACCAGAAACTTTACATTGAGCTGTCTTAATATTTGAATACTTATGGTATATAAAAAAAAAAATAATTATAATAAAAAAAAAATATCAGTACATACATATGAATGTATGTGACATACATTGTGCGGTATTCATATAGGCAAGAAGATTAGTAATTAAGCTTCTAAATAGATAATGACTCAAATATATCACATATAATGTAGTTTCAAAATATACTCAGCAAAATGTATGTAAACAGATGTAAACAAGATGATGACATTAAAATCTGCGTGAGCGCAGCGTAACATCCCCAAGAGCACTAAAAACCTTAGATCTTACATTGATAGGTGGATTTAAAATAGCCTCTAAAATCGAAACATCCACATTCAATGCTCTTAGTTTAAACAATAAAAGATGTCTTTCTGCTGTATGCCTTGTGCAAGATAAAACATAATGAGAGATGTTATCTATAACAAGGCATTCTTCACAATTTCCATCAAATTGAGAATTTAGTTTAAAAAGATGAGAATTAACAGCAAGATGGCCAGATAAGAGTCGATGAATGCATGATTCTACTTTTCTACATGATACTGCCTCGATTATGCTGATATTGTATTGGACAATTTGAGCGAATACCAATTCAATGCTTTGGAATCACTTCAGAAAGATTGTCTTCGTATTACTGACCTGACCAAAAGTGTTGCAGCCTCTCTGTTATACGAGGAATCAGGCTTCCACACTCTGTCACAGCGCCGTAAGATCCACAACGACGAAACAAATTTAAATTTACAAAATAAATTACCTTCTCCTGTCTCTGCCAGACATCCTTACCCGCAAAGATCCACAAATAAACTAAATACAATTATGTTTAGAACTGCAGCATTTAGCAAATCGTTTTTTCAAAATACGTTGCGCGACTGGAATTCATTGCCAGAACATATATAAACTATCACAGACAAGTCTAAATTTAAGACAAAATTGTCTCTGATATTTACTTTGACAAAACCTCCACTGTGGTACTACGATCGATTTTGCAATGTTGTCTTGTTCCGAATGAGGAATGCTTGTAGCTCTCTCAATGACGATCTATTCAACAACTTTATATCAGATAGATCAAGATATTCATGTGGATCCCAGTTTGAAACTTCTGCCCATTACTTATTATATTGTCCTCAATTTACTTACGAGAGAATTGTCCAGAGGAAAGATAACGCGTAACAGTGGTTACATCTACGAAGTTAGTACTTGTCTACTATTATACGGCTCACAAGAACTAACCTCTTATCAAAATTGTGATATCTCGGTGGCCGTTTGTAAATTCATAGAATCTCTTGAACGCTTTGTCTGATGTCTTATTGCGTTCCTATCCAGAAAAGGCCGCCACTAAATGATCACCGGCTACCACCTAACAAATCCACCGGTACTTGATTATATTCATCTTCAAATGCCAATTCTCAATATGTTGTTTCTTTTTATTTTTTCTTCAATTTTTTAATATTTTATTATTATTTTTATTTTTATATTTATTATTATTATTATTTTTTTTTTAATCCTTTATATCTTGTTTCTTTCTCCGATTCAAGGAGATTTTACAAATATGTTTTTTTATATTGTATACATGTTATTCACAACGTACGTGCCATAAGCAAATCTGCTTAAGGCGTACAAATGATATAAATACAGTTTAAAAAAAAGTTCCATTCCCACAAATTTATACAAACATTATAACTGTAATTTTGCAACTAGAATTTACGTTGAATTAAAATGGACTATTTTAATAAGAATTCATTCTACCATACTTATGATTGAAGAATGTATAAATAACTATTTTTCATTAAAATGAGTTACAAAATTACAAAGAGAGTAATTTTCTTCGTGCGTTTAACTCTTCTTTTTTTATGATGTTTGTGAATTTTAAGTAGTGTGACAAAATCTAAATTTTCTTTCAAAATATATGAAACCTTCATAAATGGGGGCCAGACCGCTTCAGTTATTTCCCATTAGAAGTGATATTGATTGACTGATCGGCGATTAATGCCGAGCCCACGGGCATTTCACTTATATGGCTGTGATATATTCCAAGAAAGAAAAGCTTGACACTCACACCACAAAAATGTGAAGTCCATTAATTTGTGTTTTTTAGAGTTAGCCCTTCTGAAAAGATGATCTTCCACCAGATCAAAGTATATGGGAGCTGACATTAAGCTCAAAACGTGTGTACTTAGCCAAAGGTTGCAGTGTACGATGTACGATACCTATCTAGTGATTAATGGGATTATGAACGAACCACCACTTGTAGATTCGAAGACTACTTCAATAATATCGCCGTCTTGACTTACTGAGATTTGTTTATAAAGAAATGTTGCCGAGCGACTACAAATGTTTCTACAAATTTCCCAATTTATCTTGACAGTGGGCATATATGAGTGGGTCTTCAGCTAACTAAAGCCAATCAACAATAAACTGGGCCATTTAATTCAAAACATTAAATTATAAAATTATCATATATTTTATTTCGAATATCAAACAAACTTCCACAAAAATTATGAAAACAAATGCTTATTGTGGTTATAAAATTATTGTTTGAAACGACCATACAAAGTTTCAGGTAGTAATGACAGTTTCGGGTTGTTTTGAGAGATTAAGCTCACAAACTGCTCATAATATTACGTTCAGCATACAAACGTCTATAATAGTAGGTCTGTTTTTTCTAAATTTCTCATCTGTTGCTAAATATCTTACATTCTGCTTGAAATTAGTCGGATTTACTCTCTTGCCGCCTCTGTACGATGTTTTGCTCTGTTTCACATGAAATGAAACAGGTTAAATATATTTAAAATTAACATTCGGTATTTGCATTAGGTATCTACTGCTTACTGCTAGTAAAATGTACAATACCAATGTCGTAGATGGGAATACTTCCTTGTACGTCATTGTACGGTACCATGCACACTACAATTACTATAAATTATTTTACTCTCCTGGCAACCGATATTTTTTTTTATACACAGTCCGCCACTGACGTCAGCCACGTTTAATTAAACATTTTATGCAGCAATAATTTAAACATTGTAACAGTCCATATTTCCCTACTCCGTTTAAGTTAACAAAGCTTAAAGCTAAGTCGGCCAAGCTTGATCGATCACAACCGAGGGAAACCTCCCGTGGTGACCTGTTAAGCCGGGGAAGGTAGGGGCCAAATCCCGCTCTGCGAGACCTCAAGTGTAGCCAATTTATTCTCCCAATCAGCACGCAGCTTACAAAATCTGCCGCTCTGATTGACAGTGATCAATTTCAATGTAAACAGAAGCACATGTTTAAGTAAACCCAGCATACGCCCTCGTGCGGTGCGATATAGACCCTTAATAAACATATGATAACCATGGTAGCCAAAGACATGTAAAAACAATTGTGAATCCGTAATAGCAAAAGACACAGTCACAGTTGATGGTTTATGTGCCTACCAAGTTTCATAAAGATAGGCCTTATAGTTTTCGAGTTATGTTCCGAAAACAAAATGCACTTCTGATTATGACAAAGTTCAAATTTGTATCCATGGAAATAAGGAAAAATAAATAAATGGTGAATCTGTAATAGCAAAAGGCACAGCTGCAGTTGATGGTGAATATGTTCACCAAGTTTCATAAAGATAGGCCTTATAGTTTTAGAGTTCTACTCCGGAATCGGATTGGACGGACGCTGTAAGTTATAAGTTCAACTCCCTGTAACGTATAATCACTGAGAATTATCAAAGTGCTACCACTATATTTTGATCTAACACAAATACTTTATTTTTAGAGGAATCTAGTTTGAATCATTATGTGAAAAGCGGTCTTATCTGCCCTCCACATTATATAGACCGGTAAATGGTAAAAATTTGAAGTTTAGCCCAACATGTTCGATTTTCCAGGGTTTGAGAATATTTACAACAACGACAATTGTTTAATCTTGCATAACATTTCTCCCATATGCAGTTTTTCTTCAAAACACAAGTTTGAAGGCCTTTTTTGTTACAGACATGTTGAGGCAACTGTTTAAATTCTGTTTGTAAGTTACTTACTAACACCATTTTTGTTCTTTCTTGAAGATATTTTTCCTACCAGAAAGATTTAGAAGAAATACATCATTTTATCATATTTGACATGGTATAAATTATTTCACACAGCTGTGTCAGGTTAACAAGGAGATTATTTAGTACTAAAAGAAAGCACCTGTCTAACAAATAAAGCAATGTGGAGGAATATAAGCTTTTCACACAAATTTTGCTCAGTAAACAAAAAACAAGACCCTATTCACCACTGATGATTTGTTTCACACTACCCTGGTGATAGTGTTTTAATTAAATCGCTAAATAATCAGTATAAGAATAAGTAATCACATCAAGTATAGTTTATCTTCTCTAATAATGTAACCGCCTTGCTCTAAGAATTCTTAATTAAACCAAAAAGTTGAGACCTGATTTTTTGTCACATCATGATTTACATTATTTATCTAGGTTTTTGACAGAACAGGTTTAAACTTTAGCTTTTAATAATTTTGGACCGACAAATTATTCTTCATTTTTATGGCATGTTATTATTAACCAACTCTGAATCTCTGTTTTGTTGTTTTTGCAATGATTTAATATTTGTTTAACTCCTCTGTATTACATTAGTGTTTATTTCACTTATCATGAATCATGTTTTACCAGACAGCCTTTTTACATGATTAATCTGTAGTTCCAAAAGAGAATTGTTCCCTGCATAACTGAGGCTTCTATTTAGTATTAGACACACATTAAGACATAAAAGACATGGAAAGTTTCTGTAAATATAATTTATAACATAATTGTTTTTCTTCCAGTTTTGGTTTTTCAGATGAATTAGAAAATAGAAAACCAAGCATTATTTAATTGAATCTGATGCTTAATTTTGAATACGCAAAATATGCTGATAGTGAACAGAAGTCTGTAAATTGGAACAATTATTATTCCAAGTTGGTAGTAGGCCTTTAAGATAACTTAAACTGTAAATAATGTTTACAGATTATGTTTATCCCATTACTAATTTTGGTAACTTGAAGCATAAATAACTCTTAAGAGAAGACAAAATAGACAGTTTAATATAACTTTTAATAAACTGATATAAAACCTTTTAATACAAGCACATACTGGTTAATGATTATGTATGATAAACAACAACCTAATGTTTTTTCAAATATTAAATATCACTGTCATGTATCTTTGTTATGACCAGGAGCAGAACTTTGCTCACCTCAATAAAGTCAATAATAAAATAAAGTTTTTTCAAATATTAAAATTCTATATAAATTGAACCATGTACATGTAGTCTAGTGCAAAACAAAGCAGTTTTCACAGGCCTTATTCTTGTCTACTAGCCTAATGTTAATGATTTTGTTTAAATGAAATGCCGCATGAAGCCATACCGTCAACCTTAATTGTCAACTTTTGCCAAACTGGATTTCTTGGATCAAAGTTTGCCATGAATTTGTCCTCAGGTAATCTGTGTTCTATGCACAGACTTGGAAAATGAGACACAGAGTGGATGATCTCCCTTGCCCATCAACTGGTTAAAATGTATCTAGGTATTTATGATAAGAATAATAAATATAGGCCTGGGGTTTATCAAATGTGCGAGTTAATGATTTAACGGGTGTCTTGTTAAATTTTACAACTTATTACTTTTCATTTAATTCATCCAGAGAAATAAATTCATCAACCACTTTTCTTGGTAAAAGTTTTAAATTCGAGCCTTCACTGGTTAACAGGTTTTATCAATTCTTCTATATGGGTAGTTGCATAACCTCTACTAGACCACCTTCAAAAATCTCTGCTGTTTCACTTCTCTGGTTATCAATTTGACAAATACACATCTTTTGTCCTTCCTCTATATTTGTGTCTGGCTTCTGTGCAATAATATCAATTAAACACAGACATTTGACATGAAATATATCTGGTCTTCAACTATGCTAACCATTTATTTCAATAATGTGCTTTTTCATTGCAAATTTTGTTCTGTGTTTCCATGTATATGAGGAAGTTTTCAAACTGATACCACTTGGATCTATATAACAAAAGAAAACGAGTTATAAAAGTCAAACAAAAATAAATTGATTAACATAAGAAAATACAATTTAAGCATTGCAAATACTATCCATAAAGGTTGGCTGAAGTCTAGATCATTTTAGAAGACAGTGTCATATAACACCAATTGAAAATGATATGTCCTCCTATACCTGTGGTTCTGGCTATTAAAAGGCAGTGTGCAAGTTCATGCAATCACTTGCAGTTTTCCAACAGGGGATATCCCATTGTATATATACAGAGACCCGAGTTCGAATCCCGGTGGAGGCAAGCACAATTTTCTTTCTCTACATTGATACAAATATATATATATAATTGGTGTCCCTGTTAAGAATACTGATGATGTACACCTGTGAAATATAAATGAAATACCCTTCATTAAACACCAATCCAGCATTTTCAGTTTTCCAAAATAGATGTATACAATTACATTTTTATTTACTCTCTATTCATAACACATAGCTCACGCAAGACATTTGTATCAACTGCATTATCATTTCTGGCAATAACAATTATTTTATTTATTGTATATTGTGATTATCCATTGTAAAGAGAACACCAACATATTGCAGTCACAAGAAAAGCAAACTTTAAAGTTTTCCAACTGATTAAAAAAAAAACTTGAATAAAGGACAATTTGTCTGTTATGATATCACCTCAAGATATAATAAATTTCACAAAATGCTTTTCCATGATCAGTGTAGTGCAAAAGTTTCAACTTTAAAATAATTTTTAAGTCCAAGTAAGCCTATTAAGTGTTCAAACAAATTTTCTGGTCCTATTTAGAGTCTTCTGGAGAGGAAGGGTTAAGGCGAGGTGTCTTGTTAACAAGTCATCAGACATCATCATGGAGATGTGTCAACAGAATAAATAAAGAAGTTTTCATCTATAAAAATCCGTACTGTTCATAAACATAAATTGATTCGAGACCCTGTGACTTGGACTTCCAGAAATGTGATGTTACAAATCGTGAAACCTTGCAGTGATTGAAACGCTAGTTAAGATGATCAAAAAGTGATAATTGATAACCAAGTACATGTTTATGAACTAAAAGTACATACCTTTGTTTGGCAATAAACTTGCATTCAGTTCCGAAAGAATATCAGTGTTTAATACCGGTAAAGCAACTACACCATCTGTCAGTGTCAAGTATGTCAAACACTTCCATAAACAAGCCTCAGCGTGACGATTGTTGTTTTCCCCCGATGATTGCAAGGGCATTGGTACATGTGCCCTTTGCTGCATTTTTTACTCGGGTTTAAGATGTTGTTTATATTAGGCCTAGCTATACAAACACACAATACGCGATTGAAAAAATCGTCACTGGCAACGTTGTAAAGGGAGCCTCTTCTTATCGAGCTATTGTCCCTCACGTCGTGCCTTTCTAAGCTAATGGAAAGGTTAGTAAATAACCAGCTTATGTGGTTTGTGGACAAAAACAGTTTTATTTAACCGTTTCCAAGTGGATTTCGTAAAAATAGACGCACAACCGATCATATCGTAACTCTTGAAACCTATATACTTAATTCTCTGTCTTATAAATATGTTATGATTGCTGTTCTCCTAGATATAGAGAAGGCATATGATATGGTGTGGCTGGTGGGGTTTTGGTCAAACTTAGGGACATAGGTATTGGGGGTAAAATGTTGGGGTGGGTTCGAGCTTTTCTTTCGAACAGAACTTTGCAAGCCTGTCTAGGTAACACATATAGTAAGTCCTATAGTATTGCAAATGGCGACCCCCAGGGCAGTGTGATTACACGGACACTTTTTTTTTATCATGATTAATGATTTGCCTCTTTGATCATGTATCAAGTTATGATGTATTTGCAGACGATAAGGCAATTTAATTTTCATCAAGGAATTTTAGTTTAATAGTAAAATATATATAGGGAGGGTTAAATGATGTTGCAAAGTGGGATAGGGAATGAGTATTTCATTCCTCTGCAGTTAAATCAGAAGCCGTTTTATTTAAAAACAAACGTATATCATCACCACTTGTCCTAACATTAAATAATTCACGTTTTGAATATTTAATTTATCTTGGTATTCATTTTGACAAAAGGCTTACCTGGAAGACTCACATCGAATATTTAATTGAACATTTGAGAGTAAATGCGACAAAAGTGACAAAGCCATTTTAAACAAAAAAGCTTTAATTGGAAAACAAATTGATGACTGGGTTACTTCTTAAACGAGGTTCAAAAACTGTTACAGTCATAAATACTAAGGGTCATATATAAAAAAATATATTCAAAATTGTAGTCCTTGAAAATGTTTACCAAGTAAGACTATAATCTTAAGTTTGTCAAGTAACTTTTTACCACAGTACTCTGAGTAAACATCTGTACTATAAGGCCAACTTTAAAGTTGCTTTCTCATTATGTCATGGTGAAATATTACTTTTATACTTGCAACTCTGGATGTAAACCGTATTATTATTCAATCTGAAATAAAGAAATTAAAAAATAAAATAAAATAAAATACTCTGAAACTTCTGGTTATAAGTGCACATGTATTGAGCTTGCATTTATGCTGTCATACTTTGAACTGGTGGAACATTATCTTTCCAACCGAGCCAACACTTAACCACAAATAAAGTGATTTCTAAAATAATTTTAGGTTGTGTAAGTGTATAGCTGGGTTTTTGTTGGATTTAAAAGCACGAAGAAAATTACTGTATTTGTAATTTTGTATGTCATTTTGATGAAAAAAGGTTATTGATATATTCTTTAATATCCTCATTTTTTTTTATAATTATATGAATTATTCAGAGTATATAAACTTTTAGAGAGTTGGGTATAATGGCCAATTAGAAGGGGCCCTCGAATATAAAATGTATTAGAACTTCCAGCCTATTTTCATGCTTTTGAAAGGTCATTACATGTAACATTTTTTAACTATCAATATTTTGTAATGTAAAAGGGGGCCCACTTGCCATCGGGCAACCTGTCAACCTGGCCAGTTCGCCTTTGGCTGTGAGGCCTTAGGGCCTATACTTCCATCAAATAGTGCCTAAATTCTATCCATTGCGGGCATGCCAGTCAGGCCTGTGCACTGGGGCCAGGAAGTTGACTTCAACCAATGTATTTCAGGTGATGTGTTGGGAATGACCACTTGACATACGTCGTCAAGTTCGTACCCACTGATTTGTTTACTGATTTGTTCACTGATTTTTCTTGTAACCATTTCAGCATATTAAAGTCTATCACTCCTCAGTTTCGGCCATGGAATTTAAAGTTAAATAAAACACTATCCTACTTTTGTTAAAATTTGGTCTTTGGACCACATTTCATCACATTGGAAAAAATATTTAATAATTTATATCGACGCATATATGAGTCCGGATACTGGTCGAGCGGGTATGGCCTATACTGTGTCCCTAAACTCAAATATTCAGCAATTTATCGTGTATCAGAAAAATTTTCGGATTTTAAAGCTGAACAGTTTGCAAAGAAATTTGCCCGAAGTCGGATTTTAGATGTTAAATTTTTAAAATCAGTCACTTTATCTTATATGTGAAACCTTTTTTACTCTTACCACACTTTTTTATGAAGTCATAGGAGTCGCGTTTGAATGGGTTCCGGAACACAGTGGTATTCCTGAACACGAGTGGGCTGATCGCTTGGCAAACAGTTCCCGGAACACAGTGGTATTCCTATAAATGAGTGGGCTGATCGCTTGGCAAACAGTTCTCTGAACACAGTACTATCCCTGAACACGAGTGGGCTGATCGCTTGGCAAACAGTTCCCCGAACACAGTGGTATTCCTATAAATGAGTGGGCTGATCGCTTGGCAAACAGTTCCCTGAACACAGTGGTATTCCTATAAATGAGTGGGCTGATCGCTTGGCAAACAGTTCCCTGAACACAGTGGTATTCCTGGAAATGAGTGGGCTGATCGCTTGGCAAACAGTTCCCTGAACCCAGTGGAATTCCTGGAAATGAGTGGGTTGATCGCTTGGTAAACAGTTCCCTGAAGACAGTGGTATTCCTGGAAATGAGTGGGCTGGTCGCTTGGCAAACAGTTCCCTGAACACAGTGGTATTCCTGGAAATGAGTGGCCTGATCGCTTGGCAAACAGTTCCCTGAACACAGTGGTATTTCTAGAAATGAGTGGGCTGATCTCTAGGCAAACAGTTCCCTGAGCACAGTGGTATTCCTGGAAATGAGTGGGCTGATCGCTTGCTAAACAGCCCTTTAACACAGTGGAATTCCTGGAAATGAGTTGGCTGGTCGCTTGGCAAACAGTTCCCTGAACACAGTGGTATTCCTGGAAATGAGTGGGCTGATGGCTTGGCAAACAGTTCCCTGAACACAGTGGTATTCCTGGAAATGAGTTGGCTGATGGCTTGGCAAACAGTTCCTAAACACAATGGTATTCCTGGAAATGGGTGGGCTGATGGCTTGGCAAAAAGTTCCCTGACAATGCCTTTTGAATCTATTAGTATACCGTTATCTTTTTCAGAGGTTGTATCAAGTATTAAACCAAAATTTAGGAATATATGGCAGTATAGCTGGAATACGTCAACTAAGGGACGTTTCTTTTTTCAGTTCCAATCATCTGTGATATGTGCATACATATTTTGTTTTCTTGTAGAGTAATTGATCCATTGCATTTTATCTAACCACCTTCTATTAAATTCCTGCCTTTTTTAAAATGAATCTCTTTCCATAATGAAACTGTGATATTTGTTTTGTTTTAGATGATATACATCACTTCCTTTTTAGCTGTACCAGGCATATAAATTAATGCTGCATAGTTGTGTAAAGTGGACGCTTCAGAAGGACACATCTAAAAATACCCCAAAAACTTTAATGGCCACTTACTTGAAACTACAATAAATATATTCTTCGGTACTTTTTTCCAGGTAAATCAGTTGTAACCCACAGTATGGTCAAGCCACGCAGACAGTGCCCTGAAAGTGATGGATACACTTTAGTTACAACCGCTTCCGTGGGAGATGTCCTCAAACAGAGACATAACCCTCCCGACCTTTGTCTGAATTGTAAAGAGATTCACCCACTTCTTTGAGCTGATTTTGCTCTTCGATGACTTCTAACATATTCTTATTTTCAAATAAAAATTCCAACAAGTGATCTGCATGTTTTTTATTTTCAACTTTTGTGATCCAATCTAATCCAAACAGTAATCAATTTTGCAGCTATCGTTGAGTCGCAGCGTAGTGTCAGATTTCCTGCGTGTCACAAAAAGTGTTTGTAGCATATTGCTGTATATAGGGCAACTAAAGAAATATTACAAAGACATGACGACTGAGATGGATTTTCAACTTCTGGATATATTGGTAAGCGACGTTTCGATCTAGATA
>JAVFBZ010002648.1:0-10049 GCA_032466195.1 Katharina tunicata
GGTGAGCGTCACCGAGGCCTTGCCTTGGCGCAGTTGGTGAGCGTCACCGAGGCCTTGCCATGGCGTAGTTGGTGAGCGTCACCGAGGCCTCGCCTTAGCTCAGTTGGTGAGCGTCACCGAGGCCTTGCCTTGGCCCAGTTGGTGAGCGTCACCGAGGCCTTGCCTTGGCGCAGTTGGTGAGCGTCACCGAGGCCTCGCCTTAGCTCAGTTGGTGAGCGTTATCTAGGTCTCGCCTTGGCTCAGTTGGTGAGTGTTACCTATAGGTCTCGCCGTGACTTAGCTGGTGAGCGTAACCGAAGCCTCGTCGGGGTTCAGTTGGTGAGCGCCGCCGAGGCCTCGTCGTGGCTCAGTTGGTGAGCGTTACCTTGGCCTCACCGTGGCTCAGTTGGTGAACGTTACCTATGCCTCACCGTGGCTCTGTTGGTGAACGTTACCTAGGCCTCACCGTGGCTCTGTTGTTGAGCATCACCGATCTGGACCAATCAGAAAGCAGAACTGATGTGGCGGAATGGGCCAACCAGAAATAAGTAGTGATGTGGCAGTGCACCAATTGGTGAACGTTACCTAGGCCTGGTCATGGTTCATTTTATGAGCGTTACCTTGGCCCCATCTTGGCTCAGTTGGTGAACGTCACCGAGGCCTCGCCTTGGCTCAGTTGGTGAGCGTCACCTAGGCCTCGCCGTGGCTAACTTTGTGAGCGTTACCTAGGCCTCTCAGTGGCTCAGTTGGTCAGCGTCACCGAGGCCTCGCCTTGGCCCAGTTGGTGAACGTCACCGAGGCCTCACAGTGGCTCAGTTGGTGAGCGTTACTGGGGCCTCGCCTTGGTTCAGTTGATGAGCGTTACCTAGGTCCCGCCATGGCTCAGTTGTTGAGCGTTACTGTTGAGCGTTACTCGTCGTGGCTCAGTTGGCGAGCGTTACCTAGGCCTCGCCGTGGCTCAGTTGGTGAACGTTACCTAGGCCTCGGCTTGGCTCAGTTGTTGAACGTGCCCGAGGCCTCGACGGCTCAGTTGTTGGGTATGACCGAGGCCTCGCCGTGGCCCAGTTGGTGAGCGTTACCTAAGCCTCGTCATGGTTCAGTTTGTGAGCGTTACCTAGGCCCCATCTTGCCCCAGTTGGTGAGCGTCACCGAGGCCTCGCCTTGGATCAGTTGGTGAGCGTCACCGAGGCCTCGCCATGGCTCAGTTGGTGAGCGTTACCTAGGCCTCGTCATGGTTCAGTTTGTGAGCGTTACCTAGGCTCCACCTTGGCTCAGTTGTTGAGCGTTACTGAGGTCCCACCATGGCTCAGTTCTTGAGCGATACTGAGGCCTCGTCGTGGCTCAGTTGGCGAGCGTCACAGAGGCCTTGCCTTGGCTTAGTTGGTAAGCGTCACCGAGGCCTCGCAGTGGCTCAGTTGGTGGGCGTTACTGAGGCCTCAACGTGGCTCAGTTTGTGAGCGCTACCTAGGCCTCGCCGTGGCTCAGTTGGTGAGCGTTACCTAGGCATCGTCATGGCTCAGTTGGTGAGCGTCACCGAGGCCTTGCCTTGGCTGAGTTGGTGAGCGTCACCGAGACCTTGGCTTGGCTCAGTTTGTGAGCGTTACCTAGGCTTCGCCGTTGCTCAGTTGGTGACCGTTACCTAGGCCTCGCAGTGGCTCAGTTAATGGGCGTTACTGAGGCCTCACCTTGGCTCAGTTGGTGAGCGTTGCCTAGGTCTTGGCGTGGCTCAGTTGGTGAGCGTTACCTAGGTCTCGCCGTGGTTTAGCTGGTAAACGTAACCGATGCCTCGTCGAGGCTCATTTGGTGAGCGTCACCGATCTGGACCAATCAGAAAGCAGAACTGATGTGGCGGAATGGGCCAACCAGAAATAAGTAGTGATGTGGCAGTGCACCAATCAGAAAGTAGTAAGGGGCCTACTGATGTGGCAAAGCGGGCGTATCAGAAAGTAGCATTGGTGTATCAGAAAGTAGTACTGATGTGGCAAAGTGGACTTGTCAGAAAGTAGTACGAATGTGACAAACGGACGTATCAGAAAGAAGTACTGGTTAGGCAAAATGGACGTATAAGGTATCAGGCTATCTTAAACTACAGTTCTGTTTTGCCAGTAAATTGGAATATTCTGATTGCTGCATCCATGTAAGTTTCAATAGACACAAAATCATCTTGTTTCAATAACAAAACGAAAGTATAACATAAATTTGTAGATGTTCATTTAGCGTAACGGAAGTGCACGAGTCCATGCGACAGCCCAGGATTTACCTCTGGCAGTACATGAGACAGCCGCCCATGTGCTGCCACCGGACACCTTGTTAAACATTATTCAGCTGCCTTGAAGTCTACCATAATGTTAACAAAACAATGATTATTTAATGAAGTAAGCATGTTCTCGGTCAATCAATGAGAACAACGTTTTCTCCAGCTGTATTTCTCGAATTAAAAACTCTAAATAATACGATGTGGACACATTAATTAATCCCTGACGAATGAAGGCAGTACATGTCTGGGAATAGTTGTAGGCCTAAACTATGTGCGGATTCAGGGAGATTAAATATTGTTTTTAATTAACAACTCTGACTTTAAACTTTTGCTCAACAGCGCGCCTGTAATAAAAAGGGTAGACAAAAAGGTAACATGTATTTGTTCGTTGCAAATACATGTATGTTAACTTTTTAATACAGATATATTTCAAAACTATTGCATTGATTTGTTACTTATTAAAACCCCCCCCCCCCCCCAGAAAAAATATAAATCATATTCCCATGCAACCTTCAATAAATTTTCACCTTGTATTTATTTCTGATTAATTGTGGAAATATTTGAAGAGATCTCTCCAAATATATGGTGGGACAACGACAGATTGCAAAAATATCGATGGCACGCATCGATGGTGATGGGGGGGGGGAGGGGGGGATCTGCCAGGTACAGCACAGCAACAGCTGGTATTATGTAAAACCAGCCAGCACCCAGGATATAACCAAAATTATAGGCACTGTGACAGCCTTCCCGTGTGACAATTATCTCCGATCTTCCGGATTTTCTTTCTTTCTTTCTTTCTTTCTTTTTAAAAATGTAATAATTGATTCCGACCCCGACCCTTTAACTTGAAAATTAAATTATTATTATTATTATTATTATTATTATTATTATTATTATTATTACGGTATTCGAAATAATGACAGGGCCTATAGCGTTTCTACTGGGAGGCCGACATTTCCTCAAAATGACTTGAAGACAAATTACCTCTCTGAGACACCAATTCTTTTGGATAAGCATTTACATTTTAACCCTGCCTAACTGAACAATGTAATAAAACATCCCAGACATAAGTGCGTCAAACGACATACCAAAATGGCGTCCTGAAATACACTGTTTTTATTGGTCAGACGCTTTTCGAGACGATAGTAAACAAAGTAATTTCCCTCAACGACTATATTACGATGTCTAGTCTCCTTTCATCTTACTGCATGGGTTGGTTTATTTTCTACGCCGAGGGGCGGTTGTAAAGGGCGGAAGAGCACGAGGTGTGAAGCGGCACCAAGCGGATTTGTCTTCAGCGCCCTCTACAGGCGGAACAGCCTGATATGATCTAACGCAGAAAATGCGCGCACACACTTCGCCATTCGTTTGATGTTGCGCGGTCTATAATGGGCTGTGACTCCTCGTGTGTTGACGATGGAAAAAACCTCAACAAGTTAACTGTCCTTTTAAAACTAGATGTAATCTCAAATAATCTTGTCTCTTGAGAACAACAGCGAAGACGAGGCTTGTCGCCACCCCCTATCAGCTAGCGTCTAAAAGAATGTTAACGTCGTAGATTACTAACAGTGAACACATGAGGAGATTTGGATCAACATCAATTCACCACTTTTGGCCAGACATGCTATGTGTTTGAAATAAACATTTGTAAAACGACAACTGATCTTAATACATAAAGTTAAAAGATAATCAAATATAACAATAAAAAGGTTTTTACATGAATCAACTAACTGCGATTGTGTAATGATATCGTCCTAGACAAGCATGACACTCTTTTAACATAATAGGCCTATTAAGGCTACATGTCGAGATTAACTGAAACATTCCTGATAAAGAGGGCTAATTTCGTTTTTCTAGTCTATAAGATCTTAAAACTACCCCCCCCCCCCATCCATGGCAATTTTCCCAGTTACAGAATCGATAACATTTTTCAGTTAAATATATTACGATAAGGCCTGACCCAATAACTCTTCATATCAGTGCTAAAAAAACTAGGTATTAAAAAAAAATACCTAGTTTACAAAGTGAATAACACACTAAAATCCTTCTGCTTACGGTTCAGCGGGAGAGCGTAATGCCTGTTTTGGATGGCCGCGCATGTAGATTGATACAGAAGGAGAGCCAGTCATCAACATTTTTTTTGGGGGGGGGGGGGGTTGTCCAGGTTTGGGACTTGGCAGTATGTTTGACCGGAAATTGAGAGCAGACGAAACCGTACAACCTCGCTTTTTCGAGGAAGCACAACAACCGAGAGTTGGAAACGATAAAAAGCTTGGCCTGTATAATAAAGAAAGAAAATATGACATTTGACAAGATAAAATGACTCAACCACAGACTGGCCTATATCACATGTAATTCGAAGAGACGTCAGGGATATCTTCGCAAATTCATAAGTTTTATTCATCTTGGACACTCAAATATATGTAATTGAGACTGGTGACGTCGTTGTGCCTGGACCAATGAGTGATCGGCTGACCTAATCTCCTTATTGGTATGTTCTTCAGGCACGCGCTTACAACGTTCTTATCGGACGAGTCCAAATAGATTGACCAGAGAGTCAACAGTCACAATATGGTCATATCTATTCACGTCGTTTCACAAAAGACTTAAATCTGTGATCCGGTTATGTAGAAATAATTCGTGTCTTCTTTGGTGCAATCGGATATTGAGTGGATTTGAAAACAACTCTGACCTATGGTCAAGATGGTGAATCATCATGATTCGAATGCTGAGGCCTGTTCAATAGAGCGAGCAGCTACGCGGGCGCTTCTCTAGCGTGTAAATGACTCTTTTGAACGGAAAGGAGTGCTCGCTCTCCGCTCGTTAAATAATACAAAATGGCGAATAATACGAAATTTGTGACCCATATCTAATCACACATGCTAGCTAGGCGAACCTTCTCGGATAAGCGGTAGGGAGCGCTCGCGGTCAATCGGACAAGCAGTGTCGTTCAGTAGACAGCGCTACACATGTCGGCAATCTTCGGCCATTTCCGTACCGTGTAGATTCCGGAGACGAAAGGATCCCGAGGCAGACTCGGCAAGTTCCGACATGAGCTCTACACATGCCGAGGAACTTGATCAAAACGTGTAATGGATGCCGGATGCTCTGTGCGCATGAGCGAACCGAACCGAACTTCGCGGATTCATACAAAAAAACAGATGAATCCAACTCTTTTTGTAACTTAATTCACACTGAAATAGAACGCTTTTTTTTTCACCTTTAACCTGGTCTAAGAAGGTCTACACGCGTTATTTCACTTTCCCAAAATGACCCGCTCTACAGTCGAGGTTATTATCGGTACGGAAATGGCCGAAGATTGCCGACATGGAGCTCTACAGAGCAACCTCGATCGCTCGGCCTATTGAACAAGCCTCTGATATAAGGTGACATCAATTTGCTGCTCGGTGGTAAACAGGTAATGCTGAAAGGTGAAGTTCGGTGTCGTATTGATACAATAGTCCCATGGATTGACCCGTGCATTGCTCCACATCGCTTGATTGAGCTTGGTGTATAGAAATAGAAATATTTTTAAACGAAAAAGTAACACTGACGAAGTTCTCATTTATCTTGATTTCTTTCGAATTTAAAAGAGGATGGGTCAATTATTATACCGACCTAGTGACGGTTTATAGGGTTTATAGGTTTACCAAGTTCGGTGTGTACAATTTTTTTTTTGTAAATTGCCATTTTCTGGGCTAGGTATAGGGTGGGCAACCGAAGTAAACCCCCTGTGGTGACTGGTTATTCACTGAGTTATTTCATGGGTTAGTTACTTTTTCGTTTCAAAAGATTTATGAAGACAAGATCGGATTTATCGAGGTGGTAAGGTAGGGTAGCGAGCCTTTGAGCCAAGTGGCAACATAACGTCAGATTTATAATATGTTTTCTGCCATTTTGTTTTTTCACACTACGTTTTGCTTCCCTACTGTATGTTGTATATTGCTACTTATAATTGGCAGTAACATTGGACTCCCAGTCAAACAGGTATGGGTTTATAACAATAGTCCAATGGATTGTAATTTGTAAAATCTTGTAAAAGATTGTAAAATTGAAACCCATGGAGGACTAACACAAAAGGTAGCCTATATAGCCTATGGCAGTGCGCATGTCCGTGTTGATAAATCAATCAAAGCCATTCGGCGATGTTGAAAAGAAAGGCTCGCATGGCAAAGCTCAAATGTTACTCAAATGTCGTAAACTCACGGAACTAGTTCACATTTAACGAGGTGTAGTAGGATATACAGGAGCCAACATAGATGAGCTACCTCAGAGGTCATTCAGTACAAAGTCTACGTGCCTTCTCGTGACTTCAGGCAGATACCATAAACACTTAACTTCCGCCATCCCGCCTTCAAGACGATGGTCACATTGTTAATTATGTGATTAAACTTCGTTTTTCATGTGGAACACGATTTACATTTCTTCTTGCTATTTTTTATCAAAACATGTGGCTTATTCGGAAACAAGAGTTCACAATATGTTTGTTGTTTGTTCTGGTTGACAAGACCTGAATGCTTCACCCCAATCTTCAAAAATGCTCAAAAATGTGCATTTAACATCTGTATAATTCGCAGTAAAATATGTAATGTAGGACAGATTACTGACGCCAAAGTTTTTTCCGGTAAATTTTTTCAACTGGACGAAGATTCTAATAGGTCCATTTATACCCACATTGATATATACAAGACAGGACCGAGGATACAAATAGGGCTATAATAGTCTATATCCTTGAAACATAGCATCACACGTTCATGGGTTTAAGGTCTGGTTGAAAAAGTTGTGTACGTCCTGTTTATGATAAACCGTCCAGTATTATAGTTTGGATTGAATCCAATTCTGCCGAAGAACGGAAAACCGCGTTGCAGCTGCATGTTGCTGCCCAGTCGAATTCGGGGATGCATGGATATATTTGACCCTATATACACTGCTTGATAGATGTTATGAATATAAAATATCCGAATGTGGTTAGTATATCTGGTTATGGACCTAATTGTCTATTGCAGTTCTTCAAAATCATTTTAGATATATATGTTCTTATCAGTCGTAAACGCCACATGTATTTGGGTTGGGCTTGGCGTTAATTGTGTATTTGGTGGTAAGTTAGATCGTGACGACGTAAAAGTTGTTTCAGAATGTAAAGTGGGATTTGAAACATTAAATTATCAAATCTTAGATTGGATCTAGAAGGCCACCCTCGCATTGGATACGACATTGTTCACCCTTCTACATAATATGAACTCAAATGGCAATGCAAAAATGAATTCATGTTCAACAATAAGTGATACAGACAAATAGTCTGAGCCCCATGCAGGTATAGGGTGCCGTTCCCATCCCAGTTCTATACGATATTGTTATTACACGCCAATATTATCTACTGCATAGATAACTACCCACACAAAGAATATTTAATATACCACTACAGATTCCATGACTAAGAGTTTATCATATTCACCGGCACCGAAAATGAAATCATACATTTCTTTACAGCCGCCAATCACTGAAGTCATAAGGCTTATACAGTTTACACAAAATATAACATTTCTAAACACCACCAAAAGACACAGGTATTACAAAGAGAATATCCTGGACATAAATGTATGTGTCTATACAGTAGTTATTTTAATAATCATGCATACCTTTTTTTAATCACTACGGCATTTCACAATTACATCGTATGTACATTAGATGGGTAATTGTGAATTGCGGAATTTTCACCTGTTTGACTGGATTTTGTTTAAAACATTCTTCCATCTTCCTCTAATCGTGCATGCATTGAGAAGGGCCTCACAAATAGAATATTCTATAGGGACTCTCTTCATCTAAATCAGGCCCTGCAGAAGTTATTTGCAACTGATCCGCTAACCCAGCTTTCTCGCGTTGCCTGTGGTGGAATTAAACACAAAAAACAATGAGAGAACTGTTGGTTTTGCGAGATAGTCTTAACAAGCTTCGCAACTGGAGCAGGTGAAGCAATCATGTCACGTGCTTCCTTGCCTGCATCAGTTACAAACACCTCCCTAGTAAGAGTGCAACAGAATACTAAAACTGATGCATGCATAAAATATAAGTGTTAACATACACAAGTGGTACGAACAGTGAACAATACCTTTGTCAGGTGAATCAACCAGGTGATGTAGATTCCTTTGTGCGTACAGAGATTCCTTTCGGTACAAATCTTCAAGTCAAAATGTTCTCCAAGAAGTATAACTGGATATTTTTCTGAAGTTGACGAGCGTAGGCCGCGAAGGGATGATTTATGCCACTTTTAAACACAATCATTTTGGCGTCATTTCGATCAGACTAAATGCCTAAGATTATACATTTCGTCACTGTCTCTCGCCGCATGCCAGTCGAATGATGGATAAAGCAGACGATCAGTTTTGGCGCGTCTCGTACCTCAAGAGTGTCAAAGATGTTAGCTAACGTTTGTTGTTACAGACCAATTAATTCCAGGAGTGTTCCGTCTGGAGACAATGTAGTCATCTCGGTGGTTTGTGGTTAAGGATACAGAGAAACAACCTGTTAGCTCCCTCTAGTATATACGCAGAGCACCATTCATCTAACATGTTTGTTTTATCTTTTCGGAGAAATTTGTTTTCACAAATTAAGTCAAATTGTCAGGAACTTATCTGATAGGCGCTGTCTCAAGTGCACGGTAGACGCTGGTTGATTCCTCTAGTCGGAGTAAAACGCTGTGCTAGTTCGCGCTCAAACAACCGGCACCGCGACGTCTGGAGGAATTAAGGGGAGTTTAGATGATCGCAGTTACTTTGCCTTCACGCTGTGCCAGAAATGAAGAATTCTACCAAGATCCCATTATCCTTTCAGCGAGTCTAGAATACACTGAGCCTAAACAGTTATTACTTTGCAGACGCTGTCTACTTCCATCCCATACAAACACGATCATTAGATCGAGCCTCTAATAATAGTAAACCTTCAATAACTTCAAAATCGCCGTTCAATGCGCCATTAGAACAATACACAGAATGGGATGCTGCATTCCGCCGTGGCGGGAGTTTATTGTGGCTATGAACGTTCGGAGAAGCCGGGAGCCGGTTTGTTTTTATTCCGCCGACACCATGGACCATCTCATTAATCTGCTATAACTTGTATGCATATATACAACAACCACCCTCTTGAGAATGTATTGGATTTGGCTAGACTTTTCACCCAGTCTATTTTCTTACTGCCCACTTATAATGTTAAGTACAATTCCAATATGCAACGCTTTTTCTTCTTTTTTCTTGTTTGATAATTTTAACATATAGACCATGCATCCAGCTAAGTTGGCGGATAAGCGCCTCATCATTCGGTTAACTTCATGCTGAGGTGATCATTATCAACTCGTATATCACAAGTGAAGCGTGTCATATGGCGCCTAGCGACCACCCTACCCTTTCCCGAGTAAAAGTCATCTTTAATTGCAGGATTTAACCTAACCTATCTTGATCTCAAGAAAATAAAAATGGTGCACATATCACTACTATACATTATAATAATCTGGTTGAACTCTTGCACCTAAATTTGTTCAAGACATTTTTTTCTATGACGTGGCTGCTATTTATTTATTTATTTATTTATTTATTTATTTATTTGATTGCATGTGTTTCATGAAGTAACAGTGAGGTACCAAGACAGCGCCACACATTGAGTGACAGACACCTTCTATAATAATATGTGGCTCCGTGGTCGAGTGGTGGACTACGGAGTCCCCTTCACTGTACCCGGAATAGGTTCGTGGGGGGGGGGGGGGGGGGGGGGGGGGGGGGGGGGGCGGGGGGGGGGGGGGGGGGGGGGGGGGGGGGGGGGG
>JAVFBZ010002648.1:10059-21879 GCA_032466195.1 Katharina tunicata
CCCCCCCCCCCCCCCCCCCCCCCCTGTGGACCTTAGGTATAAAAAGGGAAGTTTTCCGGTGGCTGCGGAGTTCGCGGGGTGGTTTTTATCAGGTTTATTCCTGGTTTTACACCAAACACCGGCAAACGCAAATTAATAATTAATAATAAGTCGTCATATAGGTGAAATACTCTTGAGTACGACGTCCCTTATCAATACCTAGAAGTCGAAAATCCATACTAGTCATGTTTTGTTAAATACTTCTAGTAATAACGATTTTTGACGGGTACATACGAAGTATTTACATTGTCAGTTTGGTAATATCAGAGAGTCAATGTGTTTGCAAATGTTATGGAAAAAAATGTGCACCGTCTGTCTTATTATCGGCAAATGAACTGAATGTCCTTTGCTAATAAGAATGACCTATAATTGTCACGGATGTACAACGTCACGTCATTTGCAAAAGATGCGCCGCCAATTTCGAAAGTGCATAATTATATTCCTCACGTTATTCTATGTGACGTCATTGGCAGAGTGTCAGATGCGTTTATTCTTTACGTCATTCCATGCGACGTCATTGGCAGATTGCCAATATCTTTATAGGATAGCAATTGACCAATCGGATTGCAAACAAAATACTCTGAGTGGTAATACAGCTTTCACAGGAGTTTTAGCCCTTATCTATGTTTTTCGATTTCGTTTTTTAATTGTGCTTTAACTTATGGCTATTTTTCTCATATGACCGCAGAAGTTTCCATTGCAATAAACAGCAACACATTGTCTGCAATTTTTTACATATTGGAACGTATGTATTCACAAGCTTTCGGAAAAGACTATCAGGTAAAGTGGCAACTGCAAAGAGTAAACTACATTAAAGTTTATATATACAGGGAAAACAACAGAAAATCACGTAGTGTGACAACTCATGGGAAAAGAGGCAATAGTATGCCTATAGGGGGCAAGCTTTTCATAAACATATAGCCTATATTTAATATATTAAATCTATTGAATGTAGTTTTACTCTATGCAGTTGCCACTATACCTGATGATGGGGATAGCATTTCCCGAAAGCTTGTGAATACATACGTTCCAATATGTACAAACTTGTATTTGTCGTTTCATTTCTCAGAAGTTTTGTGAAACCTCTCCATACGCGTATCTGGAATTCTTGTGTACCGTATATATATAGTTAAGATTACAGCATGGGTCAAAACGCTTTCACCGAGAAACCACAGTTGAAATGGTGTTCTTACAAGAAATGAAATTGCAAATTAACAATCTACCTTATTCAGGTTATTTACCCCACGTAACAATAGCACCGAAAACTATCGATCACATCGTCATGTCGGCCATCCTTGACCCTTTCCTATACGGTATCTATAGCCTATAGTGTATATAGCTGGTATGATTTCAAGGCAGGTGAACAAGATGATAGACTGGATGATAATTACTAGTTCATGGGTGGCTGTCGTCAACCAAGGGGAAAGAGATGCCGAGTTACAGCAGGAGACTGTATAGGACTGACTATAGATAGCTTACTTTTTGTGAAAGACTTTTGATGTTAACACCTATAAGACCGGGGAGATATACTCTCGACAAATTACTGTCCGTAAAACACTCATGGAGAAGGCTATCCGCGAAGTGGTTTGGTAACATTCGGCGATGTTTGTTAATCCGCAGCTCATTGATTACATTAAATTGTTGTAGATGAAGGACACGGACGGACACGGAAGCACCCGGAATAAGCCGAGAGATAAGCAGACATGAAAGCCGATGGAAAGAGGCCACTTCCAGCCAAAACATTTATGACATGTCGGAACAACCATCGGCTGCATGATTCCTTGACCATATTTAATAATATTATATTCTGCATCCCGGATTTTTACTCGCGGAGTTGATGAATAGTGCGGACGTAAAACCTGAAATGTATAAGACGCAGGATGAAGCTATGCGATGAATAGATGGAGCGATTCTATGGAAATATGGAGCGATCCGATTAGCGATGCGATAAAGCGAGCGTTGCGATTAATAGCTCCAATCGCATCGCCCCATCGCTCTAAAATATGTTTACGAGACTCGATAGTCCCTATCGGCTACCATAGTAACAGAAACACGCCAAACTCACCACATAAATGTTGAAAATGACACGTTGGAAAAGAATCAAACATGTATTTGATAAGTATATAACTAAAATATTTCAGAAAAAATTCCATAAATAAATAACATCTTGAGTAATCTTACCTGTTTTTAATACTCGTTCTCCTTCAAAACTAAGGCACTGCCTGGTTTACAGCAATATGGACGTCAGATGTCGTTATCACTTTTGCTGACGGTTGATATCATTCGCTATCTGAGACTAGCTGTTTTTACTTTTCTTGAGCGCTGTGTGATATCCATCCTTCTCTTCCCGTACAGCTGACCACAAAAAGTTGTCATTCTCGGAACTGCCAATCATTATCCTCATTATAGCACATGGGAACGAGGTGTATATTGTTCCATGGTGGCGCGTGACGTGTAGTGACGCCATCAATGAATGGTTGGGCGACGCTCAAGGATAGAATCCGTCAAATAAAAGCATTTTTTTTCTCACAGGCTAATTTTTTTTTTTTTTTTTAAAAGTACCTCTTTTAATAGCTTTCGCGTCACGTAGATTTTTTAACCGAGACCTTTAATTTGCAGGATTGCCACATTATTTTCGAGTCTTTTTATTCTGTTCTTAAACGTAAACGGCAAAACAGTAAAGACACAATCAACCAACGTCAGAATTAAACCCAACATGTGGTATTCATTGTCACTCCTTAACAAAATTCGGGAACTAAGGTGCGAAATAAATAAACAGTGTCTCGTTTTCCGGTGCAACTTTGGAAAGAGCTGGTAACTATGACTTCCTGGTTATAAAACCATGATGTTTAAGGCTATGTAAAGTCCTTAGTCTGTTGGCATAAAGAGGAATAACCTCCATGTTTTAATAAATCAACGAGAAAAAAGTATAGCAGACAGTTCGCTTATATCCGTAATGGGGACTCCTAGAGGCGCAATCAGACAAATACATTGCAGGAAAGGGAACAAGCTTTTTTTTATACTGTTCTACTTAGGTACTAGATAAGTAAAGACAACAAATTATAGTCAGCATTGTTTAATGGCATTTCATTAATTTAAAGTAAGTTATGTCGAAATAAACTATTTTTGAGGGAAAGATGTCTTTTTAAATATTATTAACCATTTAACTAAATAAAATGATTGATGTTTAACTAAATAAAATTGTAGCGTGAACTTTTTTTCGAGTGTTATTCGGCATTTAGCCTAGCGAGCCTCTTTTTGATTCATTCCTTAACGTCGTTGGCCAAATTGGCGTTAACAAGTCTAAAGTGTATAGCTGGTATGATTTAAAGGCAGGTGAACAAGATGATAGACTGGATGATAATTACTAGTCCGTGGGTGGCTGGCGTCAACCAAGGGGAAAGAGATGCCGAGTTACAGCAGGAGACTGTATAAGACTATCTATAGATAACTCACTTTTTCTAAAAGACTTTTAATAGATGATGTTAACACCTATAAGACCGGGGAGATATAGCCTACTCTCGACAAATTACAGTCCGTAAAACACTCAGCGGATTGTCATGGATACTAAATATAAAAAAAGGGAATGTGCACGAGCTCGTTTATATGAATGAAACGACGGAGTTTATACATCATCGCTACTTCTCACGTTTGTCTTTGCAATGAAAAAAAAAAACTAGGAACAAGTGGGAATAATAAAAATAATACTGTGAAACACACGCGATGCACTTTTATCATATATACTGTTACTATTTTCGATGAATAACACTTTGAGTAGAGTTATATTTACCTAACTAAGATGAATTATGCCTGGCATGATATTGTCACATATATAGGCACATACCACAACGTTGCTGTAGTTTAGTGGCTAACAGAAGAGACACAAATAGTGGATTTATGGCGATGCTAAATATAATATTGTTATTATTAGTGTGTAGAATATGTATAACAAATTTACAGCAATTTATTTTCTTTTTTTCTGGGAAAAATTTCAATGAAACGTAGAATTGCTCATTATGACGTTACTGTAAATGTCACTTGATTGATTGCTCACTTCCACGTTGTGGTGAGGACCGATTGCGGGTTTTATGCAAGGTTATACACGCATGTCAGGTAGGCTACCTTGACCACTGGCGCAGTCATAATATGAGGGAAGTATAACCTCAAGTATGATGTAAAACTTCACTCTGTATATACCTTGACTGAGTCAATCTGTCTGAAACAAATAGAAATTGAACTCAATCATGTTTGCTCAATGGCATAATTTGTTGCGTTACTTTATGTTTAATTTTATGTTTATTTTGTATGTACCAAGTGTTGTATTCTTCATTGTTGTTATGAACATCTTGTTCATCGTTATCTTGATTTACTGTTTTTTTGGGTCATGTGACCTAATTTAAATACCAGATGAGACCTCTTCTAGAGAGGGAGGTAAGAAGGGAGGGATATGTTGTGAAAGAGAGTGAAAAACTATCGATGTGTTCTTTTGTCACTAAGGAGCTATTTCTTATGATGTTTATTTTTTTCGAATCAATACGATTTTCTGAAGTTTATTTGATGTCGTTTTATTTATTCATGTGTGTGATCTCAGCATACAATACAAGAGTCTGTAATAAAGTTAATATTATCATCATTGTTCTCAGCTGTCAAGTGGAGTAAATGTCGGCCGGGTATAATAAATATTTAATTTGTGTTTAATATGGCACTCTCTAGGGTCTTCCACTTTTATGACGGCGGTGTGTGCATGGTGGAAAACCGAGAAGAGTCCTCGTAAAAGCCTCTCCGCGCTCTCCGCAGCAACTCGAAAACTTTTATATACGCATGCACCCAAAAGACATCTGATAATGAATAAGTTTTGAGTCGTCAATTCATAGAGTGAAATTGTGTATATTCCGAGTATGTCTGAGACGAACAGAACATAACTGTGATGGATTGGTGGATAAGCGACGCTATAGTCTAGTTGTTAGGAACGTTTTCAAGCAATGATTTCTAATCCCATTTCCAGGCACCTTAGTTGAGATTTGTTATATATCATTGCTTGGAAACGGTCTTAGCAATTAGACCAAAACGTTGCAGGCACTGAACAGCTTGCCTTGACACTTGTTTCTATGCTTCCAGTACAATTTCCAGATCCATCTCAACCACTTTCATGAAACGTAGACGTGGCTGAGTAGATGCATGCACATTACACATAAAATAGAGAAATACATTATTGAGAATTATCCGAAAATTGCAGAGAAAGAACTCATTGGATTGGCAAAGATATAGTAAACACCACCTTATACGACTCCAGCTGAAGAAGAGTATATCAAGATGTGTAAAGTGCATGTCTTTCCATTTTGGCTGTGATAATACATTTAAATACAGTTATCAGTCCATAATCCTTTCTCGGTGAGGTATAATTATAAGCTATTAATGACAACGCCTTATGTGTGAAATAACTTTAAGCGCATCGTAAAGCCTCTCAAACAAATAACATGCTGATTTTGACTCTACAGAATGTTGATCCGCGATTATTTCCTATGTTAACATTATGACACTCGTAGAACGTATTTATCTTGTATAAAACACGGCGTAAAGCGCTGCGATAAAAGGTTTAAAATGGCCTGAACATCGTATTTAAATCTTCCATTAAATGGAGCCTAATGGATTTTTTAAACTGTGTTACACACATTTTCAGGGCAAAACGTTTAAAAAATAATTTCCTGCGCTTGCAAGGTGCTAAAGTCATTATCGCTCGCCTTAACATCCTGTATAGCGATAGTCTTGGTCCGTGTCGAGCAGTCCGACTTTTACCGGAAGTACACCTACGCACAAAGCGATAAAACATTCGGAACAACTCGGCCATTTCCGTGTGGCGTTGAATATTGTTATCTGATTTAAACTTACTTCTACGAAAAATAAAAAGAAGCCTGATACAACCTAACATCTGTTATGTCCCATCTTATTTAACGTGTCTTTCCACACCCATCAAGTTGATTTATGTATAACCACTTCTTGTTTAGTCAAATACAATGCAGAATTGAATCAGACGATCCTCTTCGTGTATTAGAAGGAATGTATTGCACCCTATTGTATTTTCACATATGTGGAAAAGAATTCAACATAATTATGTAAAAAGAATTTCACTTATGTAAAAAAGAATTTCACATATGTGAAATAAAAGTTTATTTGACAAATGTGAAATTCTTTTTAACATATGTATAATGCTTTTTCACATATCTAAAATTATGTTACCCATATCTGAATTTCTTTCCAACATTTGTAGAATTCTTTTGCACATATGTGAAATAAAGAGAAAGGTGATAAAACGGCTTGGCATACCCGTATGTGTGGAATTATTTTATTATCTTCTCAAACTCACCTATAAAAGGAAAGTTTCCCGGTGGCCGGGTTTTTTTTTCTTCTGAGGGCTTTTCCTGTTTTTTTTACCATACGCCGGCAACGTCGTCATACAAGTGAAATACCCTTGGGTACGACACTTAACAGCAATCAAATAAATAAATAATTAAATCTTAAATCCACTTTAAGTATACAACTAAAAGCAAAAAAAAAAAGAAGAGAGATGCAATTTATTATCTTATGTAACGGAACATGACACGGAAAGTTGAAATTTGGTATGGTGATATCAGTCATATAGTCATATTGTCATTAGTTTTCTTTTTATGAAAATTATTACTTTCACAAAGTCGTAGGCCTACATTTTACAAAGGCACGTCATAAAGATGTCGCACGACATATTTGCCTTAATAGATTTTGTGAATGTGACCCCCGGTTCCTGGGACATATCTTACGACACGACACAATATCTTCTATACTGGACATAATATAATGTAAGTTACATTAAGCCATGCTTGTGTCACACCGCGCTGCGATAGAAGTGACGGCAACTGATCGTAGCTGAGCGTTTATGTCACAAACTGCTACGTTCGTCTGAGACTGGAGGCAACTGGCTGAAATCAGTTGATCGCCGTCGCAAGTACGCTCAGGTCGCTTGCGATTGCGTAAAACCACTTCCAACTGATCGCAGAAACCGTAGAACATACGCGACTATCTGGAACTGGACGGTAACTAGTTGGCAATAGATGTACCAAAGATGCAGATTAAATGCTACGACTGAATGCTGCATTAAATGCTGTTGATCAGCGGCTGTTCCGCGGAAATTGATCGGAACTAGTTCCCACAGGACGTAACTGCCATGTAAGCTAATTATGACTGGCCCCTGTGTAGAAAGTTGAAGAATTTGACGTTTCTTGTCAGATAAAGATTACAAAGATCTTACAGAGATCGAGTCGCAGACCGAGCAGGCCAGCACCACACATAAGCTTGTTTTGCTATTGCTTAACGTTGTTCCAGTCATATAACGGCATGCCAGCCCGATGGGTGGACCAATTTAAGAACTGTTTAACCGTTGTCACTTATATTATATCTTCTCTGAAACATATGTGTCTTGGTTTATATGGCGACATAACATTGGAATGATTAATCAATACAGCTCGCTTTATGGCCATACGAAATAAACGACATAGGCTACCATGCATGCATAATCACCCAACAATCGTAAAGAAGGTCACCGAGGCATCTGAAGTAACAATATTTAATGTATTTACACTTAACAAAGAAACGTGTACTTCCTTTGAACATTTAACTGCGGTAGACATTTATATATCTAAGCTATATGTATCTGTTTGCTAAAAGTCGACTTAAAATAACAATTATTCAGGCTCACGATATGGGTTAAATACATTGACTTCTTTATCTTTCGTCACAACTTTTTGTTCAAGTGGCCGGATTATTTTACTATCAACAAGGGACTCCACAAATTGTTGACAAAGGTCGGCAATTTGTTAGAAACCCTTTCTTTCTAAATAAATTGACACAGGCTTAAAAGGTCGTTGGGCAGGCGTCAGGGATCTATATTAGCTCCTTTTGTATATAAATTTATTCGGCTGCTCTATGAAATTATCATAACTACTTCTGAAGTCAGACATGTTATTATGCATTTAAGGGCAGAGTGTCTCACTCTAACCCAATTGGGCTCCAGCACCAGTACAGTTCAACCGCGGTCTCTGTGTGGTTTAAGTCAACATGAACGGGCGACCAGAACAGGGGGAAATGTTTGTCTTCATCTAACTGCAGCCTGTAAAAACTATTAAAACAGATTAATAAAGAACATATTTTGTTTTATTAAAACGGCGATTAAGGTCTATGTTGTCTTTACTTACTCAAGGTCTTGTGAGAACCCTTGGTCGATTTTTCGGGAGATGTTTTTTCAAAGCCTTTTACCAGGACTACAATTACTCAGAAAATATAAAAGTAGAGAAAATTGTGCTGGCCTCCACCGTGATTTGAACCCGGGTCTTTCGCTAGCGGGGCCAGCGTTTCGACCAACTGACCTACTGAGGCTCACGGTAGAACGAAAGCATTTATTGAAGCTGCAACTATTATTTCTTCAATTATTACAAGTTAATCGCAAGTTAACAGAGAAAAATACCATCTGTTTTTTAGGTTTATTCCTCGAAGTGCACCAGAACACAAAAAATATTAACTTATCTTCTAGGAGAGACATTGAATTACAACTGTGCCACATTTTCTTAATTTTTGCTTAGAACGATAACAGTTGAAGTTTGTGTCTATACAAAATTAGGAAACCTAAAAAATCACAAAAAGTATTTCATGTAAGATTTGAAAACAATGTTCGATGAACTTAGACGTTGAATCAGATTTGAAGCTTCTACGACGAGTAGTTTTCGAGAAATACTCTTTTGAAATGTAGTATCTGTCAAAGTCCAATATGCCTGAAAAAAGGCAATTAAAGCTTGTATACTGTTTTTATTGGAATGACTTGCGCTTGAGAGAGTTATCGCAGATTAGCTGGTTGATTGGCAGTCAATAGATCTATTGAGTATGATATGAAGGAAAATGTAACAAACATTGATAAACAAACTAACTAGGGTATTTGAGTGGAGTGAAATATCACAGACAGTCGACAGAACTATAAGGCAGCTGGTGTTGATGACATACCAAATAAAGTTTTAAAATACAAACCAGTAAAAGATTTTTTCATTTTTTAATCTTTGTTTTACGAATGATTACTACCAAGCATTTGGTCAAAAGCTCTAATTTTTCCTCTATTGAAACATGTAAAGGTGATTCTCGAGATCCACACAATTATCATGGTATAAGTATATTAGCCTGTTTACACAAAATATACAGTGGTGTTATGAACAAAATAATCTGTAATTATGCTGATCAAAATACTCTTCTAGTAGACGAACAAAATGGATTTCGATCTGGTAGATCTTACGCTGATCATATTTTTACTGTTAAAAGTATTGTTGAAAATAATATATCAGCACGAACATCAGTGTATACATGCTTTATCGACCTACGAAACACATTCGATCTGGTAAATAGAAACTTACTATGTTACAATATATTAGCTGTTGGGATAAATGGACCTATTTTTACAGAGCCATAAAGCATATGTACACGGACACTTTATCCGCTGTCAAAATTAATAATCACGTTACTGAGTGGTTCCAAACCACCTCTGGTGTTAAACAAGGGGATACCCTTTAGCCTACAATGTTTTCCATTTATGCCAATGGGTTATTAGAGGAAATTAAGAATTGTAAGTGAAATTGTAATGAAGTTGGAGACAAAATGATCTCCGTTTTAGCCTATGCGGATGATATTGTGTTATTTTCTAACAATGAAAATGATTTACAAATATTATTAGACACTGTACATAAATGGTGCCTTAGATGGAGACTATCTGTCAACACTTAAAAATCAATAGTCATTCATTTTAGGAAAATTAGAAAAAAATGAGTAAATATGTGTTTAAGATTGGGGAGAATGCCCTAGAATTTGTCAGTGACTATAAATACCTTGGGGTCGTATTTAACGAGCATTTACAATTAAAAGAGGCAGCAAAATTACTTTCTGATTTAGCAGGTCGTGTTCTTGGTATGGCAGTTAGCACGTGTAAAGTACTATCTGATTTAGCAGGTTGTGTTCTTGGTATGGCAGTTAACACGTGTAAAGTACTATTTGATTTAGCAGGTCGTGTTCTTGGTATGGCAGTTAACACGTGTAAAGTACTATCTGATTTAGCAGGTCGTGTTCTTGGTATGGCAGTTAACACGTGTAAAGTACTATCTGATTTTGGTTTTCATACATTTTATGTAATGTTTAATATACTTAACTATGGTGTTGGTGTATGGGGCTGTGATAAAATCACACTTCGGTTCATTGCGGTTAATCAAACACTTCTTTGGATTTGAAAGTTACAAACGATGGACATAGAACTGAATTATCAGCTGTGATAAAATCACACTTCAGGCCTGTAACAATGTTTTTAATAAAGCACAAAGATATTTTCTAGGTTTTCATAAACTCACTTCACTAGATGGTATGTATTGGGATTTAGGATGGGTCTCTCTCGATGTACTGAGTAAAGTGGAGGCAATTCGTTTATGAAATGGGTATGTAACGATGGACCAATCTAGATGAACGAGGCATGTATTTTTGTGGGATAAATCTTGTGATGGAAAATGGAGTACTTATGTTAAAGGTATCTTATATGAGGCAGGTATGAGAATCTGTTTTGAAAACACATTAATTAGTGAATTCTATGATCTCAAAGCTACACTTTACGGTCAGGCATGCAATCTTTGTGCCACAGCTTTATTAAACAAGCCTAAATTAAGGACATATGTACCATTCAAACATGAATTCAAGACAGAGAGATACCTCCTATATAATTTATCTCGTTTTGGAAGATCTCTAGTAGCTCAATTCAGATGTGAATTTTTACCTCTACGTGTAGAAGTTGGTAGATACCGAGGAGTAAAACTAGAAGACAGAATTTGTCTGTTATGTCAAAATAACGAAGTCGAAGAAGAGTTTCATTTCATCTTCTTCTGTGCATTGTATGAACAAGAAAGAGTTGAATTGTTTGACAACACAGTATTTTTCGACAACAGTCCCTTTATGTGAAAAATTAAAAGTTTTGTTTGAAAAATATACCAGGAAAATCTGCCATTATATAAAAATTTGTTTTTGTAAACGTCGAGATAAATTATACTTAAGCCATAACATGTGATCATTTACAATTATATACTGTTAAGAGTGGACGATAAGCCCGTGTTATAAGCACTTCTATTGTTTAATTATATTATTGATGTACCTTCCACTATAATTAAAGTGATTCATTCATTCATATATGGTAAAATGGTTTGTCTTTATTGGTCTATTAAGCTTACACAGCTCATTAAGACAGCAACATTTAATACAGATTTGGATGATGGCGGACTTAGTGTAACATAGATAACATTGATACTTGTTTTAGCAATAACAAGGATAGTACTAAATACAGTATTTTAATATAAATATTTGCAAAACAGATAAGATAAACTAATTATTATTAACCATGTATTTAAGCATCTAAGGAGAGGAAGACTTGGTCTCAAAAGATAATGTATATAAAATCGTAATTTTCTGGATTTCACTGGTGTTCATTTTACTCTGAAGCTGACAAAGTTTATTCAAACTGGGTTTCTGACGATAATATTTTTTTGGTTCAATTTTGAAACAAAGGGGTCCAACAGGACCTTAAGTAGGTGTCTTATAAAGGTGTCTTTCACATCTATGATTTTATCCATTTAGAGTTATCCCCCTTGAATCAGACGAAAATCGGAATATTGGTAAAAGCAAACTGTGCATAAATCATCTCCTTTCCTTTTGTACAAATAATGCTATTCTGTAAGTCTGTTT
>JAVFBZ010002649.1:0-12518 GCA_032466195.1 Katharina tunicata
AGATCATTGGCCACCTTTATTGTGGGAGGACACCTGTCCCAATTACAGATCATTGGCCACCTTTATTGTGGGAGGACGCCTGTCCCAATTACAGATCATTGGCCACCAATTACAGATCATTGGCCCCCAATTATAGATCATTGGCCACCTTTATTGTGGAGGACACCTATCCCAATTACAGATCATTGGCCACCAATTACAGATCATTGGCCACCAATTACAGATCATTGGCCACCTTTATTGTGGGAGGACACCTATCCCAATTACAGATCATTGGCCACCAATTACAGATCATTGGCCACCAATTACAGATCATTGGCCAGCTTTATTGTGGGAGGACACCTATCCCAATTACAGATCATTGGAAAACTTTACTGTGGGAGGACACCTATCCCAATTACAGATCATTGGCCACTTCTATTGTGGGAGGACACCTATGTGGAACTCAGGAAACGCATGAACGACCTTATGCTTAATAACCATAAACACTCAACACCCATGTGCAAGCAGTACGCGAGAAACTACAACCAGTTAATACATGGTAATAGTATATTGTACATTGAACTTACACATCAATACCATCTCTATAAAACAGTCCATTAATTCACTTCGGTGACGGGCATTGTATGTAATGACTAGGCATTTTGAATATATCTGCGAACGTGATAGCGAGGCTGCTGACGCTTGACCTCATTAATCGACCTATGAAGAAATTTAAACTCTTTCAAGTGACTTGATTATCAAGTTGCATTGAGACCTAATTTAGACCGCATTTAGACCTAATATAATACTAAATAGTTCTATTTATTTCTTCATTTTTTGTTTGCTGCTACTTGCTCTTTGTCGATTTTTATTGGCGCGGAATGCACTTGATGTCCTATAGGATACGTTTATCTACAAGCTATACAAGTATTGTCTACAGCGTTAAATATACTGCTAATGGACTAAAAAAAATGGCCTGTCATTACACAAAAGACGATAATCGGAGAGGAGGGAGGTACCGGAGATAGGCAATTATGAACTAGAATGATATCGATACAACATGACCAACCTGGAAGACTAAACTGTAGATGGCGCTGGTGGCCTAGTGGGAAACATCCGGTGACGTCATAGTCCCACAGTGACGGCTCCGACTCGTCATAGCCAAATATATTGTATAAATAATGTTCTGTTGTACCCTATTTAAACAAGTAAACAAACTATCAAACCAACAATGTGATCAAATTAATAATAATCACTCGGAACAATATTTGTTCATTTTCGGGTTTACAATACATTTGATAAATCTTGTGCATGAAAAACTGTCTCTGCCTCCAGCGCAAAACCCAATTTTTCTACTCTCAGTTGACAATATATTGATAGCTCTTTTACTTTTATTAAGTTTTGGATATTTTGTTGAAAAAGCAGGAAGAACCACCTTAGCCTCTTAACATTTATTTTGGTCTTCAAGTTTAAGCAATGCTGTGAAGAACAGTTGGAAGTGGATTCTTAATTCATAGTCTTCCCAAATCACATAATTAACAGTAGGCCTATGCATATTGAGACAAAATGGCGCAGGTATTCGCCGGGCTTAGCACTAAAGTCCCTTTAATATTTCGCGGCAACTTTGCTGGCGATTTATTGAATTTGCATGGTTTGACTTGTTTAAAAACTAGAAATAGAGTTGGTATATTGATCGGGAAAAACAAAACATAACAAAACAACATGTAATCAAAACGTACATCGGCTGTGGAGGATATTTCCATACGCTTTGGTATACCAGTCCGGTATATGTTTCCCGAATCAACAACCCAGTCATTCTGCAAAGGAAGGTCAATCGATTTATCAATTTCTCTATTTCTGAAAAACTTTCATTGCATGCTTGGAATATGTTTTGGAGCTTTTTTTGTCATGGTAAATTTCTGGTGAATGGCCCTCTTTCTTATTAGCATATTAGCACATGCATAATAACGTTCTATCGTATTTGAAATGTAAAGATTGGGGCATATTACATAACGCCTGGTCATGTGACCACCGCATCAACTCGCAGTAAGCCTAAAATGCCTTGTATTTCTCGTTCGCTTCTACTGGACTTCCGGGTAAATCCTTAAGATTCTGGCGGTACGTTTTGAATAGTGGTCATTCAGAAAGTTTTGTCTTTTGTGTATTGTTCAGTTATATGACTGGGCGGGACATTTGTCACCTTTAATATCTATTAAAAAAAAGTAGCTTGTACCCTGAACTGGACTTAATCTCGTGAAATCTCTCATACACTGGAATACCGCGCTATCATATCACCACATTTAAACTCAAATCGCCATATTTGGGCATGTATTAGAATGACGCGCAACCATATCGCCCATTTCTGACATATACTCACCGAACTCAGAAACCACTCAACGCTTGAAAATTTGAATCCTGGCGGGAAGTCTGTCTTCTTCCCAATCCAAGTATCGCACGACACGCCCTGCCAGGTGTGCTGCAACCAATCAAAGTAAAGAACGGTTTGGATTTCACTTATTGCGAAACGAAGAAAAAATGCAAACAAAAACACGGTAATGGAAAAATTAAAACACAAACAATGAGAAAGACATTTGCAGTTGGTTTATTCTGTATTTCTGTACTTACCATTCCTTCATATTGAAAGGTAGCATCGAGGTCGAAGAATTGTCTTGAAGTGCGCATGCGGACTGTTTGTGGGTTAACGCTTTCTGCGTCAAATCCTGTCGGATCTATCACTTCCGGTGTGCAGTTTCCGTGTTTCCGATCAATGACGTAACGTACACCTAAGAAGTTTGTCATGGACCGATAAAAGTAAGTATCTAAACACACTTCATCTGATATAAATTTTTCATTTAGGTACTGAGTATTTTAATAGCAGTTTCGTTATCTTGGGAACAATTCTGTCGTAGTCTCAAGGCATCCTAACCAACATAATGTTGAAGGTCTAGAATCTGAAATTGAACTGCTGATCTCAGTATACAAAAATGGTTGAACAAATATACCTTCTACAACTAAGAAGGTGTTATCTCATAAGAAAGAATAGCTTTGTATATTTGATGGGTGTTTTACGTCGTACTTTGGTTATTTCACTTATATGACGGCTTGCCAGCTGAATGGGGGAAGGTACAAAATCCTTATTACCATACTGGCAACACACAACAGAACATAGGACATATCCAGGACAAAAGACAGGACACCACAACAAATCGGCATCCCGTTTAGGTCAAAAACACCAAAAACAAACTTGGAAAGTAATGAGTAATAAATTCCAAATATTTTTTTTTTTTTACTCTTGTCTTTAATATTGTCTATTTATAACGAGGAATACAAAACCAATTGATATTATTATAATTTGCCATTCATAGAACCGATTACCCGTATTAAAGTCGTGTATCTCGGTGATAAGGTTAACACCGAACTGCTGGGCGTCCGACGGGAACGGGGTGTAATCAAAGCGAACAAGCTGTGCCGAGTAGTCGTACCATTCCTATAAAATATAAACACAGGGCCAGTGCTGGATTAAGGGCGGAAACTTGGTGCACGTGCACCGGGCCCCTCACATTTAGGTGCTTCCCACATACAGCAAAAAATGAATTTGGATAGAGTTTTTCGAAGGTATATTTTGTTAGCTTTTACTTGACTTTTTCGCCAGATTCACATAATGAATACCCAGCATATTTCTGCTGATGACAGGTCAGACACACGATCAGTGTTGTGGCAGTCGAGCTCTGTTCTCCTGCACGTGTACGGTAAAACGATGTACAACGATGACTGTCAGGTCGACCAAACTGTTACAGAAAACTGCAGATTTGCTGTTTTTTTCTCTTTATATTCTAACTAAAGCATAACATGTATCATCATACGATCATCTGCGATGCGTGACTGGCATAGTCGACGCACACTATTGGCTAGTTGGGTAGTATCGACATTTTCAGCGATCCCAGTAGATCAGTTTGGTTGGCGTATTTCGACACCAACTGGTGTTAAGTCAGATACCTTTTCGCGGCCAGGAGGCAAGTTAAAAATGATAGAGCCTATTTATGCACGAACCATTGAAGCATTGTTACCTACTAACAATATGCAAACCTATGACAAAAGGTTTTTTGTTTACGATATTTTTCCCTATTCAGCTCTTTCATTGTGGATACAATGGATACACCTATCAAGATTTTAACAAAAGATTTACCATTCCAGCATTAGGAAACACCATTTGTGTCGAAGCGCTCATGAACTCCAATTCGAATTGTACATGTTCTTCAGTTTAAAACTCTCCGTATCTGTGACAAATACCTCTGATCAGTCGCAGATGCGCGCATATTGAAACAACTGAGTACAATAAGTCGTCGACGTTCACAGCAAAGTAAAACAGGCTCTACTCGCCTGTGTATGAGTACCAAGTTTTTCCACTGATCAATCGAGACTCATCGAAGACAATCGGCAGAAAATTAGCCTCAGACAATTGCCGACAGTCGCCAGATATATATATATTTATTTTATATAAATGTTGAGAAAACTGTGCTTGCCTCCACCGGGATTGGCTTTATATATACACGTTCAACCATTGTTTCGAATACAAATTCGTCAACGAATCGAAAATTAAATGCCCAATAAATATACCATTGTAACGTAATAACATGTGTGTAGGCTACATATGAACTTCGATTATTCCGTACCGATTATTCAGTACAACATTCCTTTGGTTTAAAGGTTTAAAATTTACCTGTTGGTTTCTATTTGAATCGATGATCCAAGAGGGACCCCAAGGGCCCCTCAGCAAAGAGAACATATATTTTCTTTAGTTTGCGGTTAAATCCAGTGTCCTTAAGACACAAGATGAACTATTTTTGTGTCGTTTAGAAAGTGACCGTTAACAGTAATTTCGTTTTTGGAAATAACACTCTCTGATACTGAACAGATTCTAGATCAGAAAATTTTGCAGGCGCCATCACATTTAAAACACACCCACATAAGTAAGTTTCTTTCCACACATATACCAAAGCCTGTCCGATTGCTGTAGCATTAGCATAACACCCGTTTGCTAGCCTCCTAATACAGGAATATGCCGTATATAAGTATCAGTCTGGATACTTATCAGCCGATTGGAGCCCAAAATATGCTGGAAATACTATTGTAAACGACGCGCTCTCTAAATTCATGGAACTGTTTTCTTTAATACACGATGATTCCATTCAACTTATAAATGCCGTTATTTCTAAACACACAAAGTCAAGCCTCAACCTTCGACGACAAGAGCAACTTTTATCTACATAATTATAAAAGCCGTCAATATGGAACAGTTTCACGCAATGCGATTAATCGAATTACATGTAGAAGATGTAGGAACCATTTAAATTATTTCGCCACTCTGTGATACTACTTCGAAGCTAAATACATCACTCGACTACGGATGAACCTTGCTGCCTTTATGATTAGCTATTACAAGCAGAAGAAGACAGTTTATTTTCAATTTCTCCCTTGCTGGACTTTTCAAAGGCACAGTGAATTATGAAATTTTAATGGACAGAATGGAGCACTATTGCTTCTGGACAACTGCCCGAAGTTGGTTAAAAAGCCGTATTGAAATATTTTTGTGTCCTTAAGAAAGTTACCGTTAGCAGTATTTTCGTTTTTTGGTATAACAGTAGAGACCTGATAGCTGAGTGGTTTAGGTGGCCGGGCTTTACTGTCCGGGATTCGTACCTGACCGACGGTCGTGGGTTCGATTCCCGCAAGGGTCTCACTTTGCAAAACTTTGCAAAACTTTCTGAACTAGAATCTGCTCAGTATCAGAGAGTGTTATTCTCCAAAACCGAAAATGAAGCCAAATGTCGAAATGATCGCAACAACTATACAAGGATTGTTCCGTTACTGTGTAACAATATTCAAACAAGTATTTGATGTGGCCTAGTGGAACTTTTGTTTTAAAAGGAGCTTTCGTGTTATTCCCTGGAACTCCTTTGAACTCTCTGGATCTGTGTTCGAGCTTCACCTAAACTTATGAAAACTACAGCTAACCACGGCGTAAGTACTGTCGCTCTTTTTGGTTTCCTTTGTTTTGTTTGATCAATAATAATAAGGATTTTTTTCTTTTTCGTTGGACTCATTTACCAACTTGAATATGCTGATGATTAAAGAATTAAAATTAAACCCGTGTGTTACTGGTTATACTTGCTGTCTAATCTTCCCGGAGTGAGGACAGTACAAGGATCTACAGTTGTGTCTGAAGAGATCGTCAGTGTGGTTCCACAAGGATCGTTTCCAAAACCGATTCAAGATCCCCCAACGCTAGCCAGCTTCTTAACTTCGTGCTATTTACAGATGATACCAGTGTAATATGTAGGAGAGACGTTTTTTGTGCTGTACCTCGGATTTCAGCTAGGTTGGCTGATCGCGGCACATTGATAGGCCTATACTTACCGCTATATAAGAAATGATTTTAGTCTCCACCTGTACTATCTCTGCCTCGAACTTGAAGAACTGAGGCGTCATTGGCACTGCCTTTATGCTCTTCCGGTGCGTGCAATAAACACCTTGAGGAGTCTGCATCAGTTAACAAAAAATAAGGCAATTTTGTTTTAATTTTAAATATTTTTTAAAACTGATTATTTTAGAATAAACGCTAAGATATGTTTCATACCGCACTTCAAGTTACTTCATTATAGGAGAGAGTAACATTTTAACGGACGAAGAAACGCACCCTCACGCAACAATGGCAACTATATAGCATTATTGTGTAATAGGTTTAAGTCACATTGTGTGATTAACAAGACACCGGAAAAACCGCCTCAATGTCACCTGTTCTCCCCCGCCCCCGCCCCCGCCCCCGCCCCCTACACATACCAACATTTTTGCTTTGTATTTAACACCGTATTCAAGTTTATTTCACTTATATGACGATGATGCGTATCCGGTGCATGGTTGGTAGGAACGAGGGGGAAATCCCTGTAAACACCACCCCGAAAGCGCCGTAGCCACATTGTGGACGATAACAAATAGTTACCAATATAATTATGGCTTTGTGAAATTTGTTGTTGAGTTTATCACAATTAAGGCCCTTTTCACAGCCAATGTAGACAGACTGCACAATTTCCATTTGTTTTATATGCATGACATAATTTACTCACATAATTTACTCCTAAATTAAACTTTGTGCATATTTAAGACAATAGGAAAGTCCCCCGGGAGTCCCATGTTTGCTTATGCGTTTATGTGCAAAAGGCGGTAACACTCATTCCGGCGAACAATATGTATCATTGTGAGGCATATTCATACACCTATCACGGCCGAGCTTAGTGATGACAGCGAAATAACGAAACACCACGCGATGTTTTGCCGCTGGGGATGTCTTGTTAATGGAGTTATCTCCCCTGATACAAAATCGGATATTGAACCACTGAATCCGAAACGACTAATTTCTTACATACTAAACAATAAGGTTGAAATCAACTGTACTCTTCCGAAAATTTCACCTTTTTTGCTTACCTCAAACACATTTCCTGCTGGGGAATCTATCGAGGCTCTAAAATGTGTGAATTCGTAAATGTGATGAAAGACTTTTGCGTCACCATTACTGTCATGTGACTTCCCCGAGATTTCGCAGCGAACCGGAAGTCGGTCTGATCCGATCGCCTCTTGCCATTCTGTGGAATCTGCTCGATTGGGTAAAAAGCGCAAAAGTAGTAATTTTTCTTTCCAGGAAAATTTGTGATGAGGATTTTTACATAATTTGAATACTGCATTACATAATGTTAATAAAATGATGGACATGCACACGTCCATGTCGGCCAATGTAACACAAATGTCATGACGAGTGACTTTGTTTGTAGCACACGTAGTCATGTTTTGTTCACGATCCTTTATCAACTACTTGCTCGCATGCTCTATTGGTAAAGAATCTATTGCAACCAAAATAATTTAAAAACTTACTTCCATAATAATGATATTTACCTGAAAAGTACCACGTGACGTTGCTCGTGGCGTCCATGTTGGGCCAATAGGAACATGACTGCCAGCCTTCCACAGCCACGCCCCTAACAACAGATTTTCCCAGATATCTCTCCACATTCTTTCCTCCGAAGCGGAGAGCGGCGCTAGGGGAGAAAATCCTTATTGACTGATTCTCCTTTTTGTAACCAAATAGAAAGTCGTTGTTGTCTTCGGTAAGTTCATCAACATAGCAGGGGTCGACTATTGAATTTAACAAAAAAAGTATAGAATTTAACAAAAAAGGAAAGAAACGTTATTGTATTACGTCTTTTGGGATACCACTTATTGCTGGCTAATTGGTGCCTGACTCTGAGGGTCATGGGTTCAATTCCCCCAAGAATCTCAGTCTACAACATTTTCTGAACTAGAATCTAGTCTGTCTCAGATAGTGTTATCCCGAAAAACGAAAATGCTGACAAGTATGAATGAAGTGAAATTGTAATCCAGACTTAATTACTAAGTTATGGTGATATTATAAACATGAATTATGTTTCCTGGGTTACAGCGTACTGTAGGGGATTTCATTTATATTCTGATGGTAGTGGTCTTTATAGGCCGGAAACTCCCAATGATCGGATGATTTCAAACGTGACCGAAGGTTAAATTTGTGGAGAGAAACTGTGTTCTACTCGGCAAATATCTCATCAGATGTCTAACTCATTGCTGGCTATTAAGTTCTTATACTTATATACAATATTTTACTACTTATTCATTTGCTTGGTGCATGGTATATACAAACTTTGTCTAGAAAAATCAGGCCTACGGACGTTTTCCACCGCAAACTGTTTGTTTAACCGGAAGTCCACTAGCTAGAAGTATGAAACACCCCATCGATATAATGTAAACAGCATTGGAGGTCAAGACTCATATTATAACGTATGATGTTACGTAGCACACAAGAAAACCGGAAAGAACACAGATTATTGACTGATGCATGGTGGGAAATTTATATTTCTGACAGCTGACAAACCGTAAATGCCACACTGATAAATTCATCCGCAGTAATGATAAATTCACGATAATTTAAGTGATAATGCTGCATTCGGGACGTGTCGTAATCTCCAGTCGTTTGTTACTTTACCTATTTATCGTTCGTATTTACGAGATCAAACTCGATTCACTTGATAAGCAACGCATTAACGAGTATTTTTTCAGTCGTAGTGAATCTCGAATGGAACTTACTTGGCACATCTCTGGCCAGTGTAGACTTAAAACTGAAACAAGGTTGTCATTAAATAATCCAGCGATCAGAACGAATAAAGCTGTGGCTATGTCGAGAAAACGTCTGACCGTTACCAAGAATTTCCCAGCATTCCGCACTAGCCTGAACGAGAACAAAAGAGTTCAGGTATGACGTCATCATTATTTACTGATCCCTAGTGCCGTTTACATTATATATTTTGTGTGTCTTGCAAGTGCACTTCTAGTTTAACAGATATATAGGCTAAGGCGACCCATTTTAAACGATGTAATTAAGTGGTATGTCTTTGACATCGATCTACTTTTCTTGGTTAACAGATCACAAACCTGCACCGTCTGTGATCGTAAACATTTCGTTTGTGTCGTAGTTATAGATAATTTTCCCGCTCATCCCCTTGTCAGTTTGATAAATAGCTCCTCGGTTGTTTTCCGAGTCGTAATACTCGATGACGTCAGTCGTTCGACTCTGGGTCAACAGGTTGCATTCTACCCGTGCTGTGAAGGTCTTCGGTAATGTTGGCAACGATGGCCCACTTCCTGTTGAAAAAAAAATGGAACTAACATAACCATCAAAATGTGTTTTCATCAGTGACCAACATTTTTTCAAAACAGAATGGCGTTATCCAGAGCTATGTTTCAATAAATCCGGGACTTGATTATGTACAATTATTCAATAACTCTCCACGCGAATTGTCTACAAAAACAGTAAATATACTACCGGTATGTCATTAATTGTTATGAGTAATTGAGGTGAATACTCATGGAAAAAAAGTTCGCACGATAGACGTAATCAATGTGGCATACAAAGTCCACCATACTTTATTTCATGCCTTATGTTTCTTTACTCAATGTTATTGGTAAAATCTTTTATTTTAATTGTATCTTTTCTAGCTCTATTTTCAGTGTTTTTCATACATAAACAGATCATTAGTTAGATTTATGGGTCAGTTTACGATTTTGTTGTGCGTTCTTGACAACCGAGCTTAAATTCCTTGACCATACCTCTGGCAATAGAATAGGATAGTCCATAACATAATTGTTAAGGACAAATGATTATCTAGGACGAAACCACTTACCTGACGAGGGTGTGTTAGGTTGGCACACACTGATATCGAAGGCATGACTGACTTGTATGATGTGGAACAGGGTCAGCAACACTCCCAACACACTTTCAAATAAATAATTTAAATAAATTAAATAAATAAAATAAATTAGATAAATTAAATAAATTAAATAAATTAAATAAATAAAATAAATAAAATAAATAAAATAAATAAAATAAATAAAATAAATAAAATAAATAAATAAATCTCTTTACAACGTCTTTCACATATTGTATCACCAATCATAAGGCATAAGTCCTCTATATAATTCTAAAAAGTACGCAGGCCCTATGTGAGTAATTATTGTGTTTAATTGATATTCATTGAAAACTGTTTCTTTAACAGTTTGGAACAGGGGATAGTTCATCAGTTTTTAACCAAACGACATTCCAGCGCTGATGCTAACTCTTTTGAAATATATTGTATCTTTCTTAATTTACTCCAGATATATTACTTGAATTGTTCTATAAATCTTTGTGCTGTTGTTAACTTGTGCTCAATCAGACATGTAAAGAAAATAACTCAAGTCTCAATTCCTTGATGGTGGTTACGGAAGAGTAGTGAAAAGTTTTTAAAAACTTGCTGATTCAATTTCTTGGTGTTTAACGTCGTAGTCAAGGGTATTGTACTTATGACGACTTTGTGTGGAGGTGTACGGTGGAAAAGCGGGGGAAAACCATGTAAAATATACCTCGCGATCTTTGCGGCCACCGGGAAAACCCCCTTTATATAGCTGAAGTCGACACCGGGATTCTAACCTGGACCCAGCAGTCCAGCTCTCCATCAACAGAACCACGAAGCGGCCCACTTTCTGCTACCCAAAGGCCTAGATATAACCTATACTGTACCCCTAAGGAGATGGTAAAATGTGTGCAAACTAAAGTTGGAAAACACGGAATTGGCGTAAAGAAGTACCTTAATAGTACACTTACCTGTTGATTACTTGTTTCACCTCCATTACATACATTAGGACACACACGTTATCGCAGGTAACGCCTTCAAGATATCTTCGTATTTGTAAGATAACGACGTCTTATAAATAAAGTACGATCGTCCGTTATGACCATCTGTAAATAAACAGCTTCTATATTCATGATATAAATTATTTGAAATTGGTTTTTAGAGCAGAACTACATTATATTATCAAGACAATGCTTGATATAGGTGCTGATATCTACATAGATACGTTCCCGAGGGGATACAGAATGGCATCGATTGGTTTGTTTAGTTGACCAATCAAAGAGCCGTATATTTTAACTGCTCATCCTCATCAAGAAATTCAACAGTTAAAAATCGAACATCCTTCTGCATACTTGTGTTTTCTGACTTATCTTTTCTAGTTTTATCCAAGGCTTATTGTGGGTCATCGGCTACTTTAAACAAACTTAAACAATACGGGCTATATGGTCCGTTTTACAACTGTTTTACTGTCAAAGAGAACCCCAAATGTTGTCCTATCTGGTGTAAAATCGGATGTACTTTCAGTGGAGTTTCTATGGTGTCGATTATTAATCCTCCGTGACTATTCAAAGGTTTTACTGACAAATTATTGTTGCCAATTTGTTTTTATAATTTTTAAAGAACTACAGATACTTCTGTTGAGAGATGTCCTCTTTATGCAGAGTGCGAAGCCAGTCTGAAAAGCGTAAATATTCTGTCCTTATTATTTATTCATTAATTTAAATTATCGTAAAATCTATCCGACACCTCCGTAGCCACCATCGCTTTCCCTCATATATCTTCTTGAGGACAAAAATTGTCGAACTACAGCAAAGGGTATCTGCCGGCAAACCCAACAGAAATGGATGTTGAATATAGATCCCATCCTATAAAAGAAGTACCACGCCCTGCAACATGTCGGCAATCTTCGGCCATTTCCGTACCAGTAATAACCTCGACTGTAGAGCGGGTCATTTTGGGGGAAGGGAGATAACTCGTGTAGGCCTTGTTTGATCATGGTTAAAGCTGAAAAAAAGAAAGAAAAACGTTCCATTTCATTGTGAATTAAGGTACAAAAAGAGTTTTTTTTTTTTGGTATGAGTCCGCAAAGTGCTTCGGTTCGGTTTTGCTTATGCGCACAAAGCATCCGGCGATTAACATTACACGTTTTGGTCAGTATTCCACGATTGACATCCGAGGTGTAGATTCCGGAGACGACAGGATCCCGAAGCTATGGTGGCTGATTTGTGCCATGGCATATTTTTCACCGTTCTCTCGGTTTACCAACGCGAAAAAGCGAAAATGCGA
>JAVFBZ010002660.1:0-12517 GCA_032466195.1 Katharina tunicata
ACTGAAACGTCCTCATTGACTACACATGCTGTAAGATACCATTTTCCCTTATTATTTACAATAGAAATTGCGCGCTTTAACATACTTTATATGCCGTGAATATTCCCAAACCAGGGTGGTAAAACAAGAACAAATTTTCGCTATTTAAATGCATAATATTGAGTTGTCCTGGGAGACTTTGCCGTTCTCGCGGGCACTTTGTTCAAATTGTTATTTCACGAAATGTTATACGACACTAAAACATCGCACGGTAAAGCGAAGCTACAAACTATAGACATTAAAAAACCGTACGGTACAGTATTGTGTGAACTGGCCACTGAATCCATCGAAATCGCCATGACCTCACCAATAACTCGTCTAAAAACACACTTGCAGGAAACCAGGTCAACTTCGTTAACAATAAAATATTGCGAGTAAAGTTCAAACTTTTGTGTAACATAAATAATGTATTAAACTACTAATTGGCTGACTCAGCTATTATTTACACTTTGACTGGAGCAGAATCGAGGTCCGTGGTCAACAAATACAAATAAACAATTCTGTCAATTATCGCCAGATAATTTTGTAAATTATAGGCGTAAGTCAGCACTTGAAATGTGTAAATCTTTTTGTTCGAGGCAAAAATAAAACTGAAACACCATAAGTCTATTAATGATGGCTGTTTTTTTTTTTTCAAAGTTGCCGGCTAAATTTCACGTATTGTAGTGAAGCAGAGGCCGGAAAAGATGTATGGTCGGACTGACAGTCTAACTGTAGTCTTAAACTGTCTAAGTGTAGTCTAAACTATCATTAGAAAACACCGTTGAAAAGTGATGCCAATAATTGATTTAATTTAAACTATTATTTTTGATTAGATATGCTGTTTACATAGGCGCTTCAAAACTAAACCCAATGCATGGGCATTCACCACTAGATTGACATCCGTGTTCCATTGACAGCGTCGAATCAAACTCGACACCGGGATATTCCTCAGATTGGGCAAAGCCTATATTACAAGGACACTGGCTTTTTATTCCAAATAGTAGCAGGAATTAACAAAACCCATGAAATATTTACATAAAAAGAAGTCTTCATGTCGTATACCATGTCGACAAGTTTCAAATTTGTAGCTAATACCGAGTGACAACCAAAGTGTGCATCTAAATATCTCAATAAATAAAGTGCCTTACTTGCCCCATCTGACTCATTGCTCGCAAGAACTTAGGCTATGCTTAAGGTATGAGTAGTAACAAAAGAGTCTGCAACATAAACATGATTGCTCGGACGGCAAGTTCAAGCGCCTCTCACAGCCTTGTGGAAACCTTTGAGTGATTTTCCATTCGGATAGCTGTGTTTGCCAGATCTAATAGCAAGATATGCGTTCAAAATAAAAAATAAACCAAAGGAGTCAGAGTTATTCGTCATTGAAATGATTGTGTTTTTCTTTTAAATCAGCTTGTTTTTAACATTACGCTTTACATGGCCGTACTCTAGGTTTATTGTATTGATTTGTGTTTAGCGCCGTGTTCAATGGCCATTCATATGCATGACGGCGGTGTATTACAACATTAGAAAGGGACACTAACACAAGCAAACAAATGTGACTTTTTTTTTGTGTGAGCTCTATTAGAAAGATAATGTTCCTCCAGTGCTTAGTATGGCAACATGAATATACTCTAGGAATGATTTAACCGTACCCAAGAATTGTCTGGTAAAAGACTATAAAGGCTTTTAAATATTATTTTCGACTTAATGCTGCAATAAAGGCTGACTTAGATAGTATTCTTAAAAGCCCTAAAAGGGTTATTGGTGATAGAAATATAAAATCGACCATTTGTATTCATGTCACATTACCCTTAAATCCAACTGATTTATGCTGCCCATGTAGGTTATGGAAGTGAGTAATAAATCTGTTTTTACTGTCTTTTACAGCTATAACCCGAGAATTTAATGACTTTCTTATGTCGTACTGCAAAGCGTTTTCGCAGTCCCTTTGTCGAATCGTACAGCGAATACGAAAGCCATTATGACGAAAACATTATTACTATTTAGTTTTGGATATGACTTGAAGAGCGGAACACAAATTGACTAAATTATTGATAGTTTTAAAGACGCCTTATGCAAAATTAAAAAAGAAATATTGCAATCAAAATTCAGAACTGGTATTCTTCCCACATGGAATGCGTTTGGAAAAATCGTGCCAGTCACTTTAACATATGTTAGCATACCAGGCGATTACTGAATAATATGATAACAGTTACAAAATGTACGTGTTATATGCTATTATTACCAGTTCAGAGGGTTTATTTACAAGTTTTTTATATTTTTGTTTGGTTTGACATTTTCAGATGGCAGTTAGTCTACATATAGCCGAGCACGGCCATATGGCTTCTAAATGGTGGATAGTAAATAAAATATGTTATTACAAAATTTACCGTGGTTGGGTGGTAGGCTCCTGGTGCCCTGGAGCTAACTGAGCTAAGGGGCATCAGGAAGCCGTTTTGTTGTGGTGTCCTGTATTTCGTCATGTAAGTGTCCTGTGTTGTATTCTATGGTGCCAGAGCAGTGAAAGGTTCTCTTTACGGATTTGGATGGCATCCCGTCATATCAGTGAATAGCCTTGAGTACGGCGTTAAACCCCAATAAAACAAACAAACATAAACTATCTACCGTTTTGAGTGTTTGTTATGTTAGCGACACATACACAACCAAGATAATAAAAGTAAATAAATCGTTTTCTTCGTTGATACCTTTAACTGCAAATAAATGGCAATTTGGCGTTGTACAAATAAATATCAACAAAGCTGGTGTTTGATTCGCTTTCGTATGGGCAACAATACAATTGTTTGTTAGGCAGAATTACTTGACTCTATTCCAAGCCCATACCCACGCTTCCCGATTCTCCTTATTTGTTAATAAGACTTACATTCAGAGAGAATGGAAATCTACAATTGTATAAGCAAGTGATGTCTTCATGGACTACAAAGCGGGGAAATTATATTTTCCAACACGGCCTGTTGAAATCCCGCAAAATAAAAGCCCTCGGGAATCCGTGTTTGAAGAAAGTATCGCTTGGAGCCACCTTGTCAACCAGAGCGTTATTAATAACAGAAGCTTCTCTGATGAGAGCATATTTAACACTAAGAGGGATAACAAAACCATTAGGTGGACACCTAAATGAGTACAAAGCGTCTTACACAGATTATACAGATATGTCTTTGCTTTTTTATGGAATAAGTTGACAGAAATCACAAACAGAAGAAACTGGTGGTTTAAATATAAACAGTTTAAAATCCATCTTACAATTATCACAACATATTTATACGAAGCGATTAATAGTGATATTTTTTATTATTTTTTCAACGTTTAAATCCGCTTATAGGCCTATAAGAAATTATTTACTCGTGCCCCGTCACGGAGGCTGTGTCAAACATCAAATCACGCGAGAAAATAGTCCATGTATTTTGCGCTGAATAACTGCGCAATGCGCTTAACATAAAGATAGCGTTCTTCGTTCAGCAAAGTTGAACTTTCTATCTTCGGTAACAAATGACAAACAAGATGAAAGTGTTTTATTTAGTATAGGTTGTACATTGTACTTTCTTCTATGGTGTGGTAGTATTGTCCTGCAGGTTTTAAATGACAAAGAAACACCAACAAAGCAAAGAAAAAACACGAAATGTAACGAGCACCCGCGTTTTGAAAGATGACGATACCTAAAAATAGCCTGAGCAAAGCAATGTCTGTAACACAGCTCCCGGTCAATACTGCCAAAATATTAGATCTATGATTTACTTCAACAAATGCCTAACTAATGACAGCTCTTTTAGTATGAATGCAATTTTTATATTAAGATGATAAAGAACTAAATAGGTGGAAACAGAACTCATTTCTCATTTCTGTCATTTTAAAGATATCTCATTTATATTAAATTGAATGAGTTCACGTCAATCAAAAAAATAGATAAATCTGTATGTGCAGTTCTGAAAAATAAAACCCAAAAAGGTTAAAATAAGGTTACACGTATTCAAAATAACATCCTAATACAATGCATTTGTGCAGAACAGATAGACGGGGTAGAAATATCGAAACGTTTGTAGCGGAAACTGAGCAGCAGGCTCTCTTTGATATACTGACAAGTTCACAATTAGTTCATATCTTAAACCATCGCGAATAAGAATTTAGTGGGCCGTGTCAATAAAAGTTCAAAGCGAATTGGTCCTTTGACAGCCTTTAATATAGTGACCATTTTGAAAACATTACAGGTACTTAAAGGAGAGAACCTCGACTTCGTTTGTTGTATATTGTTACAGTAGTGCTTCATCTAAATGGTACGATAATTACAAGGAACACATCTTTGAGTTATTCTTGGAAGATATATTGAGACTCGTGAATCGATGTAATCCTTCAATAAATTTAATCAATCTCAACGGTTTGAAGCCTTAGCGTCTTAAGCCAGCTTACCGATGAGTTCTCATTCACAAAACAGGTTTCAGGAGAAGATTCCTTTTCCACATAGATGATGAAAGATAACAACTACATTGAACGGTGACGATGTTACATTTCTACCATTGTTAATTTCGTCATATCAAAGTTCAAGGCAGTATCTTAGACGTACTTGTGGTCTATCTATTTGCGATAGTAAATTTAGTAGTTAATTTGTTCTGTTATATTCCTGTGTATATACTCTGCATTTCCCCAGTTGTGCCAGTCGCACGGACATACAGATGAACTCTCGTGGCTGTTCGAATATATACTACTAGCCAGATTAACCCTATAAAATTGTTATATTTCTATTTAATGACGACATTCACAAAATGATGCACGGTACTAGAATATAACAGGACAGAATGACGGTACGTAAACTATCATTAAAATATCGTCAACGTTTTGTAAAATTGGTAACTGAACTCGTTTGTGGGAAGTAGCCAGGCCCTAAGAACACATGTAGTGGAAAAGCTCAACTGCAAATCAAACATTTGGAGATCGCGTCAAAGAACGTCATTTAAGCTTTGAAAATTAAATTAAGATACAATGCACTATAATAATTATTAACATACTTTAAGAATGTTTGCAAGAGTTACTTGAATTGAAAGTCCGTCGTCAAAAACTAAATCTAAAAACATTTCCCCCAAGGCTAAAATACCTGTGCAAATTGTCCCATCATTTGTTCTGTTAAAACTGTTGTCTTCGGTTTTTACTTAAAAGATCAACGTACTATTGGCAAACAAATGAAAATGTAGGCTGATTGGCCTCCATTGCGAAATCAATTACAGCTCCATCTTGATTTCTTTGATGGTTTTCAGCTCAACAACACTTTGTACTCAATTCTTTCATAGCTTTCCTGGTGCAGTCGATCTATATTATACTGGACAGTTTGGCTGCTACCCCTCTATACATCATTTAGCCGTTTGATTAACAATCGAGATCAAAGGGCAGATGATCACAATAACCCACGGACTTACCGGCAGAGTTACTTTTACCGTTTGTGTTTAGATTTGTTCCACGTAGCTTATGTCCTGTTGTCATGTCATACTAAAAAAAGCGAGATTTACACTTTATAGAAAAGGAAAACGAAATAAATCAATACTGTAGCACAACTGTTTGGATGTCTAAACACAAATGAGAGGAGTGTCTGAGAGGTTGAAAGTGTTGCATCGTCCTTATCCTACTTGGGGCCAAACATATTTGCTGCTTAGACTCTTTGGTCGCTCCAGCTTAGTGCGTCAATCAATATTTTCCAGTAGAAATCAGAATCAAATGGTCGTTATATATTCAAATGTCTGTTTTGTCATATAGTCGTTTCTTAAAACAAATGGCACACGGAACTAACCCCAAGTTCAAGTGAAACTAGATGAGGTCGACATAAGATTTTGTACACAGTTTTTTTGTAAGTCCGAAATCACACTATTACCCTACTTTGCAATGGAATTCATACACCCGTCATAATTTAACTTGCAGCGGAGGCAGAAATATTTATTCGCCTTCTGTATGGATTGTGAGGGAATCATTTCCGTCAAAAATAAGTTGCTACTGTTTGTTTAGACAGCATTTTCACAACTCATTTGACATCTTAGACAACTTTACTAACTTATCCAAGAACAACTCAATGGCTGTAGAAGAAGGCCAGTGGAGAAATACTCGATAACCTGGATCGATTCGAGATAGAAACCAGCCTTGGCGGTTAAACAGCTGGAGTTAAAACTAAAAACTCACTTCTAATTCTTGTCGACCGAAGGTAATGTATTATTCACAACAAATTTAAACAGTAAATTGGTTAATATCTCTAATTGTTTCAAGATTGCAAATAAAGAGACAACACTGATCTTTATTTTTAGTAAAACGCGTATTCTCTAACTGAATATTTAATAACCCATTTGATTCGTTATAAGAATCTGTGAAAGACGACGCCTGATTGGAATAAACGTAATTGAAATTATGACATTGTTAAAGTTCTAACTCCTACAGAAACGTTACGGCTTGAAACAAGTATATTTCTCTGGTGAACCCTTGATATAACATAATTATAAAACCACACAAAGATAGCCTGGCCATGGAGATAACAAACGCACCTACGTTCTGCACAATCAGAGCCAATTTGACGTGACGTTATTATTCTGTTTCTATGGGGGTTTTATTTATTTTTTTAATTGATGATAGACCTGATGTGTCTTTTCAAATCAGAATAAATATTTTAGTACATAAAGCAAAACAAAAAATTCATATATAATATAAAGCACAGAACTTAAACTTTGCTTTTATTAACATTTAAAAAAATACAGATTTTTATTACTATTTTATTGTTGTTCTTATTATTTTATAGTGTTTTATATGTAATAGTCGGCATAAGTAGCCTATGTCTAGTAATATTCTTTTTCAATGTAACCGACACTAAATAAAGATTGATTTGATTTGATTTGATTTGATTTGATTTGACTTATCAAGGTTTTTTACAACAAAGGTTTTTAAAGCATAGTCTACTTTTGGGGTGTGTTAGATCTCTTTCGAGAACACCATCCAAATAAAATTTGAAAGCCTCAAGTTCGATTCGTATAGCTATCGGTGAATTAAATCTATCTTATTGCACATAGCCTGTCGTTACTATAGTTATATTATTATAATTATTATATCTATTGAACATGATATAATGGGACAAACTAGAATATCAGGATACATATTGTAGATAATATGACAAGAATAAATCATAATAGGGCTTGTTCTATCGCAAAAGATAATAAGCATGTTGTTTAATTACAGCCGTAAAACATAAGTATAAGTTAAAAATGTGATATGATTTATATTAATGATAGGCCGTAAAATACGCAGTGGCGAATATTTATGTTGTTACTATAAACAGCATGATGACAAATAAGGGTGGTAGGGACATGTTGTTCGAAGTTAAATGACTTCAATGCAGCTAAGTAAGCTTTGAAAAGTAATTGATGATCTGTTTTAAATGTTGAATGCATCCATTAAAATACTTTTTTCTTGTCAGAGTTACATTGGAGGAAACGATTTAATAAGATTTGATTAAACGGGGTAAACTCCTTTCCGGGTATATATATATTAATCGTGGAGGCAAGCAAAATTTCCTTTCTCTACATTTATACAAAAATATATATTAATCGTGAGTTCGAAGAAGATACATTCACAGACACTACTGACGTCAATAAAATTCAAATAGTCACGAAGATGTGCCATTAAGTTATATTTTATATAAAACACTACCCCTTCACTTTGTTAAGATCTAATTATGCATAATTTTAACCAGAAAATGCAATGAGAGAAGTATAGGAATCTGTCAACCAGTTTTCAGAATAATCTCAACGCAGAAAACGAATCATTAAGATCATGGATATAGACTGACATTTCAATGAAATGTTTGTTCAATCTTCTGGAGTCGAGGTGACCGAAAGATAGTTGATTTAGAGAGCACCCAATTCTAGCCGACAAATACGTTAGGGTGATACTTTTAAGAACGAGAGATATAATGCAGAAATAATATTGTACGGCTTAGACATCTGGGCTGCGCTGTTAAAAACATATTTTGACATGTCCTCATAAAACAATACTTTGACTTATTTACAATCCGGAGCAACTGGTCAAATATTAAACGATGTCCAGTTTACGTCATGCACGAAATTGGTTCTTTGTAATGATTAAGCCAGAAACCTGTGTCTGCCTATCGACGTATATACATATCCTGTATTGTCAACAGTAAGGCTGCGTCTAACACAAGGCATGTTTTAATATGTCTTTAGTAGCAGCTAAATTGGATCCTTAGAGTTTTTCAATCTTAAAAATCTATACTTTGGAATTCATTTTTTAGTGTTGGCCGTCATAAATCATGTAATCTGAAATATGTTCAAGGTGTACGAAACTTGCAAGACATGACCACCCTTCTTCGTCCCCTTATCCAGTAATGGCTTAACCCTACCAATCCAATCTCCACCATGTTTCTGGTAAAACACGATTAAATCTTTTAAACCTTCAATACTTAATTATGCTATAAAGACAGGCTAAAGTGTAAGGAAGAAGTTGTATTCCCTAATGTTATTAAAAGGCTTATTAGGGCGTATTGGGGATACACTGAGGATACTGCCCCGACCATGGGCAGTTATAGCACATTACCCTATAATCCAACGAGTCGTGCTCTGGTAGACTTAACTAAAAACTATTTATTTCACTTTCTGCATATAACCAGTCGCTAACTACATCGTCTCAGGAGTGTATAGAAAAGGAACATATTTTTATTGCTTATTATTCTTACTCTTGTCATGGACAGAGTTGTTCTTTGTATATCGCTTCCTTGATCTGTTACTGGATCATCCTTAAGGTATGATGGTCTAGTACTGAATTGATAAATGAAACCCCTGCTAGTTAAAGGCAAATCCCCCCTCGAACATTACTATCCTTAGACAGTGTAGGCTTACATGTACGTCGAATGTAAATAATATGAATGTTTAATGAACGTTGTGTAGGATGAATCAAAGAAATTGTGTAAGACCTTTGAACGTAGTTTTATCCACACAAAAGCAAATCCTGGATTAATTTGTTTATGTAGTATAATCAACATAGATTTTTGTGACATTGTCCATAATTTCAAATGGGAGAAAAAGAAGGTTTCATGGAGTTAAAATCCATCGATAAATTTGGCATCCCCCTGAAATACTGAAATCTGCTACACGTACCATGTTTCAGTGTTACGCTTATTATGAGTGTTCAATTTTCTGCCTCCTAAGTGTATCAAAATCAATGATTTTTGATAACACCAAACTTCCACAATATGAGCTCAACATTTATGTAGCGAGAATGCACATAGTCCCCTTTACGCAATTTTCGTTTAAAACTCTAAACTACTTTACCGACGGTTAAAATCATCACACCAATAGCCATTTCTACATTATTTTGTACAGTTGAAAAGTGTCTGCTCCGTTTGTTTATCCCAGAACGCAACATATTTATCGATACTCCTTTCTGTAAACTAACACTGGCTTGTTCCTCATTCGAGCTTTAAAAGAGTACGAACACTAATGTAATGACAAGCCAATAAATGCGAATAAATAGTCTAACCTTTACTTTCAACTGATTTATAATTAAACGGAGAAGACAAGTTGGAACGAGTCGATTCCATTTGAAGTTTATTAAAGCCAAACATAAATAGATAAAATCGTAAAGCAGTACCACGTAATCATATTTAAAATTAATCGCTGAAATCTGCACAATGTGATCACTACATCAAAGAGTCAACGATTCGACAGTAGGGACAATAATTTGATTCTCTGTTTTAGAATGTCCAATATGGCTAATTTGTGGTATTCATGAGAGGGGAGGTAAGTCTAGACAAACTACTAGTTCTTAACCAAATTGCCGCCCTTAGCTCGACGTTTTTTGTGTAATATAAAAATCGATTCATCTAGGCATTTGAAGACGGATTATCCCGAAAACAAATGTAACAATTTATTTCAATAATTTGGGTTTTATTCAACTCTTAACAATGATCGACTAAAATCTATCAAGAATAAAATTGAACAAAATTTAAAGATGCTATGCTACAATCTAAAACAATATTCATTTCCATGTGGCTGTATTATTTATCATGCATTTTATTGTATTTGTTTGAAATAATAAATGTACAAAACCAAACTCATTTTACATTTTGTTAAGAGTAATCGTTCACCTGCTAAAGAATATACAACAGAACAAAAGTCGTGGAATAGTTGTAAACATAATTAGAAAGAATGTTATGTCAAGAATTCTAAAGGAACAATACTTATTTCCCGAAAAATTTGATTATATTCTATTCTTAATTGTAATGGAAAATCCCACTTTAGCTTAAGATATTCTTTATGTAATATTTATTTCTTTATATTTTCATGCGAGCTGGTACCCAGTCTTCTGTCTTTAAAGTTGTTTTTATTGATTTCTGCGTTAAACGGGCTGTTATATTTCAGATTCGTTATAAGCGCCTTTCAGGCTATTAATATTCCCTCGAATAGAGATCTCTTCGAACTGTTTATGAATTTCTCTTATTAACACTTCTGATTTATTTATGCAAATAATTGAATTTTGTTTTTCTTGGATTCCACCTCATGTAAAGATACCAGGCAATGAAGATGCTGGCCGATTATGTAAGGACGTCTTAGCTTTCAATAATGTATCAGTCTCTGTTAAATGATAAACTTTTGAACTATCGTGATGTTTAAAACATTATCGTTATGTACTTTGACAGGTTAGTTGGAATAGGTCTAGTGATAGCAGATTGTGTCATCTGTTTTAAAAAATATATTTGTAATGTACAGTTAGTTATATGTTGTCTAGGAATATATTTTGTTTCAAGAACGTACACTTCTCATACATTCTTTTCGATCAAGAAAAGTGACTCTTTTAGAAAACCTGCATGTAACCAAATTTTTTAAAAATCCTAACTTTAGCCATTTAAATGGGATCCAAACCCAACATGTAACGCCGTTCTCGGGGGTATTTCACTTACACAGGGGTCTGCATGATCTTAAACTAAATGATAAGAACACATAAATATACAAGTACTCTCACAGTCTGTGACAGTTTGAGAAACATACTTTATATTATCTCCTGTTCGCTTGCATCAATGGTAAAGATCAACTGCCCCGCGATATTAACAAAACGCCTCTCTTTCAAAGATTTATCTGATATACATTTCAGTATTGAAGTATGATTTGGTCCCTTGAGGTATTCCTGTTTGGCGCCACACATGCACACGTTCATGTAAGAACTGTAAGAACAACTTCACTGATAATTTACCTTTCAGGATAATGGCTGTTGTGTGTCCAATCAAATCTTGATGGCCTAAGATTAATGTACATCCCACAGGTGATCGTGACTTTGCTAATTTGAGGAAACTGTTCCACAATAATTTAATGCTGCCATGCATTAAATACTGCATGTACCACGGCTGGCAACCCTATGTAATTTTAACGTGGCAACTAAAGACATATTATGCCCAGATAAAAGTCGAATAAACATGATTCATCCAGCGGGTGGTGGAATGGGAGTCTCATAGGATGCCGATTTGTTGACGTGTGTTAGTTGGACCACAGTTCACAGTTAGTTATTCAAAGGCGACCAGTCATTATTTTTATACACATATACATAATCTTGAGTATAAGTAACAAATAACAAGAGAACTGTATTTAAATTGCATATTTACACATTTGAGGACACGGTACACCTTATGACGATATAATATGTAATGTTTATTCCTGGGAGGGGGGTTATTACAGCCGATTGTGAATACATACCATACAGGTTGTTGGTTATCTCAAACTTCGTAAGATCCATCTATAATTTTAATACCATAGAAGTATTTAAGCACGCGATGCGCAACATGAACATTGTTACTTTTCCACGTTTCAGTATCCCTTGATTCTTACCGTTTTAAAAATGGCAGCTCAGATACTATAAGCGCTACTGAACTACAATTTATTAGTGTTAAAACAATCCAAAAATAAAAACAAACACACAACAAATGAGTTTTGAAAACGGTATGACTTTAAATAGTGTGCCTGTTTAAACTGGATATTTTTATGCATTCATATATTCATAAATTCTGAAAATTCAAAAAGTAAAATACGTTTTAATATCAGGTTGGTATAAAAACAGATCTAAACTGTTTCTCTCTCCCTCTCTCTCCCATATTCTGGCATAATATAAATTTTACCTATAACTTCAAGATAACTTCGATACAATGGTATTCAACTCTTTTTTTAGGACGTTCAACTATTACGATCAATTTGAAACTATAGAATCGTTTTCTTGTTTACCAAAATAAAAAATAACAAATCATCAGTTCACACAATCTACGTGAACATATTCATATTTTCTCATTGTGTTTTTTTTTTTTGGCAGTTAATTTTAATAAAGAAATGAAACAAACATACATACATCGGAAGTCACTTTGGTATAATAACGTAGCATTCAGAACAAACTAAACTAGTGTCCAAAAGAAACGATACCACATGTTTGCAACGACATAAAATAAAAACTAAACAATGCAGAA
>JAVFBZ010002682.1:0-12516 GCA_032466195.1 Katharina tunicata
TACATGTATTGTCTTTTCTCGAGATGCGCTTATAGGTTATCCAGAACAACTCGAGATTCAGGTTTATTTAGAAACTTCTTATTTATCGGCTTTAATTAGTCGCTATCCCTGTGCCAGTGTGATTACTCGTTACACAAATATTATGTCTCTGTGCATGGGAGAATATTCTAGTTAAAATAGATGTTCCTTTGCAAATAGATAAGCTAACCGAGTGTTTTGCAGCAAATAATTTATTAACCTGACTTTAAGGTTTAACCTCCTCATGAAGTCGCTGGCTTTGGTTTGTGCTTTGAATACTACAAAATACATTTTGTGGAGCAATTTGAGGTAGCTCAAGTATTTCCTTCGGTATTCAACACATTCAGAGAATAATAGGCTAGCATAACATATAGAGCCTTTGCAATGTCCAATGATTCCAGTACTGGCACTTTGTTCACAAATACAACAGTCTTTTTTGCACTTTGAAGACATTCTCGAACATCTCCAAATACCACGATATATGGCCAATACTGATCATTCGTATATCAATCTTTATATCCTCCACGAGTGTACGCTCCGAACCAGAATCAGGACTATACTAGAATGAACCTATACACGTATAGGACTATACCAAAATAATGAACCCAGTCAAACACAATATTTTGACTCCACTAGAATGTTCCTAATCACCTTCGGGAATATACTAGAATGAACGTAAGGACGTAAAGCGTTAGACTAGAATGAACCTAAGGACGTATAGGGCAAGACTAGAATGAACCCAAAGGACATAGGATTACACTTGAATAAAACTACCCGGTACCAGACGGCAGCTTTTTTTTTATACTGTCGTTGTTATAATAAATATTCCTGCATTCCAATACATTCTGTGTTATTGAGTTTATTCCGATATACCTTCTATAGAGAGATGACAATCGCAGCGTGGTTTTCCTTTAAACTGTTTTTCCAATTAATGTAAGTGACGTTAAGCGCTCAGAGTACGGAAATTAGTCTTCAAAAAATTGCCGAAACTAATAAACAGAAATCTCGAGCTGCCTTAGGACCAAGGCTCCAGACAACCTTTGGCTTTCGGTGTTTTTCAGCCAATCTTTTCCCAGGGTGGGATTATTTCATATGCGGTGGTAGTATTCCTGAGACGCGAGAAAACTAAGTTTACTATTTGATTGGTCATGCATTTTAATGGTATTAATGAGCTTTAATTACAATACTGTGTATACCAAGTATTACAAGGGAAAGCTTTGCTGTTATTTTACCTGAGATTTCTAGTGTAACTCGCTAAAATTGGCACGATATATCGAGCCCTGTGCAGGAATAAAGCTAAACAAATCTAAGTACTACGGTGGCTTATTAGAATCATATAATTTCATATCAGTTGTATGCATGGGTTGTTCCTGTACAAGGTCAAAGCGGCCGAATTCAATAGTTAAACACGTGTAAAATCTTGATGGATGGTCTAGTCATTCCAAATTTCCCCCTAAAAATACGAAATAGTGTATTGTTATATTGGAATTGTGAGAAAAAATTTTAATTGTAAATGAATTTCGCAAAAATGATATCCTAGAATATCCAAAATTAAAGAGAAACACATGGAAATTAAAATTAGTTTCGCGAAAACTAAAACAAACTTCGAGAAAAACAAAAACGAATTTCGTGAAAATTCGAAGTGAATACACACTAAATTAATTCCAACGCGACGATAATATTTCCACTACGGTAGAAATTGATCAATCGTGTTTTCATTTTTGAATTTACACGAAATTCCTTTTAGTTTTCTACAAATTAATTTTAATTTTCTAGAAACTCATTTCGAATTTAAATATTTGTTTTACAATTGCTCGAAATTTCAAATTTATTTTACCAAACAACATTTCAGTTTAATCGATGAATTAAACTTGCGTAGGCCTACAGAGGAACAAAACATGCATAAGATTAATGTGGAATTTTATGATACTAAAAACACACCGTAAACAATAGTTAAACTTGATAAATCTGAACATGTACAGGTCTATAACCAGGTAAACCTAAAGTTTAGACACTAACGTGACTATACCTAAAGGGGAAGTAAATACAAAAACAAAACAAAGTCATAGTCAAATTACAGATCCTACTAAGTCGTAAAAGAAAAACTGCTGTTACATTTTTTGTAGGATTTTTCACTGAAAGCCACTTAAATCGAACTACTGTATGTTAATGTATGGTGGACTGTTTTTGCCATTATTGATTTATGTATTTCTTGCAGATAAAAATTACTCAAAATGTAACCCTAGCAAAACAGAACCTGTACAAATGTACATAATAAAGTTATATATCCGTCCCATAGCATTTTAATATAAACTTACTTCAGCGACATGGTCACTACAACAATTGTACCATAACTAGTTCACCATACGTTTTACTTACAGTGGTTCTGATTAAGTGGTTTTCAGTGGAAAACGAGTAATCCTACAAAAATGTAATAGCATGTTTAGTAATAACTTATATGTGCTATAATTTGACTGTGACTTCGTTTCCTTCCCCTTTAAAATAAACCTTGAAACAGAAACCTGGATTTGTAGCCAAACAGAAGGGTAATTCTGATATAAAAAAGCAGTCTTTGGTAGACTGGTTTAAGAGGATCAGCCACGGAGAGTAAACACTTTTTAAGACTGAAGAAACGCATTCCGAGACTGAGGGACCGATACAGCAGAATACAGTAGCATGTTTGCTGGGTTTGTTACGCTAACCTATCAGCTAGTTCATTATTATTATCTAGGGCCAAGTAAAGACAATGTGCACGACAAATACTGTCCTTATAGCCAGAATGACCAAATCACAAATATTCAGCTGATGATGAGGCGGTGCGGGATGTTCGGGATGTTTGGGGCTGGTCCATAGTATATTTGTACTTGACTTGCACATGGCAATTCTGTTCATTCAATTTTATGTTATATATGTTGTATCTTGTATAATTGTTTGATGCTGGTCTATGGCACTTAATATAGCCTCTTTGCGCACGTCACTGTAGTTTGGTTTCTATGCCCATCGTACTCTCCTGTCTTCCACAATGTAAACACTTATTAAGTATAGGGTCACAATTGACTGTTATTAATAAACTCTCAGATACGTGGGTTTTAATGGACAAACTAACTGACCAGATATAGAAAATAAGAAAAGGCTAAATATATAGTACAGATGTACGGTGCACGTCAAACGTTCGTTTGCACCTATTGCATTCTGAACAATAAAATAAACTTGTATGGGGAAATCAATCATGACTTGAAAAACTAACACGGAAAGAGTAACTCATGCGTATCCACTAGGACACTAATAATATTAATGATCTGAGACATAAAGAAAACTAGCTGGACCCCAATTTCTTCAGGTTTTTTTATAGTCTATAACATGTTTCTGTGGAAGAGGTTTGGTGCAAGTTAATTATATTCCTGTATGAGCAAACAAGACAATTAAGTGCTAGGTTGCTCATATTGTAATGCAAATGGAATAATGCATTTCTTTGAGCGTCTCACTCTTACCACTTGAAAGCCAAGTTGATACATTTTAAAAGTGTCTTAATGCAATCTTCTCTCCAAGTGTTTCTGTCTATTCTTTTCTGTATGGGTATATTATTTATTCGCCCGGGCCACGCCGTGGCCCAGTTGGTTGAGCGTTGGTCTGCTGAGTCCCCTGTACTTTATCTGCTATACGTTCGAATCGTCCTGTCCTCGTAAGGTTTATAACGGAGGTGTTCGGTGGCCGCGGTGATCGCGAGGTGCATGTTTTATCGCGGTTTCTTCCCGGTTTTCCCCACACACCGGAACGAAAACACTATAATAAATAAAATCACCTGATATTTACGTCGGCACATTTCAAGACTGTAACACCAAAGCAATCTGTATTATTCAGCATGAGAGTGGAAGTCTAAGGTTAGGGTTATGTTCATTTAGAGCGCTGCTTTAGACATCATGGGATAGATCCAGGGTCACTTTTCATAGCAGAGTGGGAACATGGAGCTTTAGAAAGTACATTTATAGGAATATCAGTACTGCACCTTCCATATTTTGATGACATATTTAATGAAATTTGATGAATTAAATTGACTTGGCTACGCCACTGAGTCCTGACTTAGTTTCTATTCCTGTGACAGAGTGTGAACATGGAGAAAGGAGCAACAGGAGAATACAAGCCCTATTATACTTGTAATAATTTCATAAAAACGTTCCTCAAAATCCTTTGTCCATGTTCCAGTCTATGATAGGTCTATTCGAGGGCACGGGCGGTCAAATCTCCTGTATTTTCAGTTGTAAATTTATAGGAAGATGTATTGATTGATATTGACAAAAGTCGAGTACATTTAACATTATAATGTAGCTGTTATTGTTTTATTCCCCGACCGCCCCACCTAAAAATAAATAAATATAAGAGTCATCGGCAATTTTTATGCAGCGATTTCTATTAAAAAGATCAGTGCTTGAATTGATCCAGACACTTTCCGACATGATTTCGCCATATGAATATGGGGTGGGTCATAGTCGGATTTCTAATAACGTGAAAATTCGGTCGGTGCGCATAAAAAAATAATAATTAAATGTCCGCGGCAGACAAATTTGGCGATTCGACCTCCCTTTCTAGAGGAATAATTGGGGGCCTATTGAATGTAGGTGTCAATTTAGAAGTCAATAAGTATTAGCCCATGACGGTGCTTATACATGTTTAATGAAGCGCCCAAACGTTTATCTATGGCTCGCCATAGTGTCAAACTGCTCCATACCCTTTTTGTGAGATGTCCGAAATGTTCCTCTCTACGTCCAACGGATAAACATGGATAGTTCTATTGTGTATCCTGAAAGGCACATTTGGTACTTGAGTTAGGGGAGGGAAGACAAACAAACAAACACATATTTTTGTTCGCCAAGATATATAAGAGAGCCCTTTTCATCCTTCATGTGAATATATGGCCAAATAATATTCCTTTATAATCCTTGGATACAGCGCATTACTGGTCAGCCGATAACATCTGCGGAATCAAAAGAAATAATTCAATTTATAAAATAAATTCTCCCAAAATAAATTAAAGATGTTATTCAGCTACAAAATATATTTCTATTTGACAGATCCCCCAAAAAAGAATAGTATTTTTTTCTTTACCTTGAGATTTTCTGACTTATTAATGAATTCTACCACCCTAATTATATATCACCAATAGAACTTTCTAGCCTTTAATTATGAAAGAGATATAGGATTTACCATAAAATACTCAGAGCACGTCTTGGTACCTTAGAGAAGAATAAACCCAGGGAAGGAGTGAATCATGGAAGAGAAACTTCTGTTGAAACTGAAGCTCTTAGTGCTTATCGTTTTATTACAGGGACACGCTATTGACAGCCTGTTGGAAAAAGCTTATCCCGAACTCGAAAATGCAGCTACTGGTATGTAGAATCTATTTAACATTGCGTTGACGGTGTATGGTGATAAACCGGGAAGAATCCTCGTATAAAACACCACGCGATCACCGCAGCCATGCACTGGAAAACTTACTTTTATACCGAAAGATAACAGGGGGATTCGTATACCCTGTATTGTGCGTTAAATCTATACTAACAACAATTCACACCGGAAAACTTTACAAAGTTTACACGTTTGCGAACATCCTTATTTTTGTTTTCTCACATATTTCATAATCATTTTTGATTGGCATTTAGAAGCTGGTTGTTGATAATAAAACACGAATATATTATATATTATATATTATATATTATATATTATATATTATATATTATATATTATATGTTAAAAATTCGCTAGTTCTACCGTGAGCCTCTGTAGCTCAGTCGGTTAGAGCGTTGGCCCTGCTAGCCAGAGACCCGAGTTCGAATCCCGGCGGAGGCAAGCAAAATATTCTTTCTCTACATTTATACATAAAAATATATTATATGTTATATATTATATATTATTATATATTATATAACAAAAAGTTGAAAATCCATAGAGAATTTGTGTTTTATTATATTTCATAATGATGAGACATCGACTGAGATCGCCCTGCTACAAAATAAGTTAGGACTGAGCTGTAGTTACGCTTGGTAATACAATCGCTTAATGTAGTAGTTATACCACGAAGGATTGCGGTGACAACCCTACATGTAACAGTGCTAAATAAGAGTAAAAATATCTTAGTATTAATATAAATTGAACGCGACTCCTATATGTGTAACGCGGCTGGTATATCAAAATTATACATGTCCTCTGAACTGTTGTTCAAAGATGGGTTGGAATCTGTACGAGAAATAATCCGAGATTACAGCTATTGTTTCATGACTGGACATTTTATGGCCGGAATGAAGGGAGGTAACCGAAAGTTGATTGCGATTCAATATTCGATTATAATGAGTAAAAATTAACAAATGACGATATCATCATCCCGTTTTATAAACCGATGAGGTTCGACTTCATGTGGTTATGTCGACCATAACTGTAAATGACAGAAATAACCGGTGGTTACGGCGATGGAGTTTTGTTTTTAAAGAGGCTTCGCCTCAGTGTTCCACCAAACATCGACATACACGCCGTCTCCACGATATAAATCATAGAGCAAATAAATAAACACACCTTAAAGCCACAACATCTGTAAGAGTGTTCAGGAGGCGTGCTATGTTTTCAGATATTTTGAGCTATGTTATAATAATACTATAGTTTTAATTCGCCCTAGTTGGTATTTACAGCCAATATGCAAATCTTATATATAATCCTTCTAAACGTCTGCAATGAATTATCTGAATGAACTAAACAACACAAAGAAATATTTCATTGAAAAGTTCCCTAGATGGATGGATTACTCCGAAATATTATGATTTTATTTGTACATCGTAAATCAGTACTTTTTCATACATTTTAGTATCTTAATGATAAATAGGTTGAGAGTTCCTCGAAAATACACCCGAACATCACACTTGTTATTTGATTTTGTACGTGCAAGAGCTATACCTGGAGAACATAGACCCTCAGTAACGATGCGAAAAGCACACGGTATGACAAACCCCGTCATCATCTTTGCTTTAAATGTAAAGCTTGTGAATGTTGTACTAGAATTCACACAAAAATGTTACATTCCTTATGAATAGGCCTATATATAATGTTTCCCGGTGGAGGCATGTATGCACGATTTTTTGGTTCACATTTGAAAATATGTTAAGGGTAATGTGCATGACAAACCAGAACGATGCGCCGTCTCGTTTGTAAGAGCTACCACTAAATCTTTTACAGATATAAGATAACAAATAACCATGGAGTATGTGAGGTTACTGAGCCTTAACCTTCAAAACGCGTTGATATCATTTAGTCTCCATATTCCATACTCAGCAGATTGAGTTTTACTAATCACTGTATACCTTTGTACATTAAAACTAGCAACTTTGTTATCGGTTGGGACTCGTAAAAGCAGTTTCTCGAAACTTACCAAATTCCTTGACATATTGTTTTTAAATGTATCATGGATGAGAGCTTCTTTTACGTTGGTGCTCTTTGATCTACTTAGGGGTATCAGAAAGCCGATTTGTTGTGGTGCCCTGCTGTTTTTTTTTAAATTATGAAATATGTAATAGAGTTGTATGGAGATGATTCTAAGCCATTCTATATCCTAAACGTATTCACGATATGTGTTTATACACAGAGTACACCGCAGTCAAGTTTCTGGGAGGACGGGATTATTATGGGCGCAGTAAAAGAGATGTTGGTGACTGTTTTTCCGATGAGTTGTTATTCAATATAACAGTTGAAGGTTCTGAATTAACTTTGGATCTTCACGAAAACACCAATATCGACATGAATAAACCCATTTATCTGGAGGAAGACGGAAATCTGGTGCCGTATATCACTCCCATTATCAAGGTATGTTATAAATCTTTTAAAAAATCAATTAATATGTGTCTGACTAAATACTTCTTTTGATTATACGGGAGTTGCTGGGGCATGCAGGTTTATAACGATAGCTTATGCTGTCAATACGGGGTGCATTAGCCAATTGAAGTCCATTAAATCTGTGTTCCTTCAAAAAGGCTCTATAACTAACATACAATTTTCTGTCCACAGGAGGTAAAGTGTTTCCAGGACACAGGTAACGATGCAGCTATTGGAGTGACTTATAGACGTCTACAGGATGGTAGCTGTGAATACTCCTTGGTAAGTCATTAAAATGGTTAGTTAGGAACGCAGCATGGCTGTTGTGAATTTGTTTTGTAAGTCATCAAAATGGTAAATTAGGAACGCAGGATGGCGGCTGTGAATACTTCTTGGTAAATCATTAAAATGGTAAGTTAGGGACGTAGGATGGCAGTTGTGAACATTTCTTTGTAAGTCATCACAATGTTAAAATATGGACGTCGGATGGCAGCTGTGAATACTTCTTGGTAAGTCATTAGAATGATAAGTTAGGGACACCAAAAGGTATTCACAGCTTCCATCTTGCGTCTCTAACTTATCCTTTTAATGGCTTCATTAAAGTGGCGAGTTAGGGACGCAGGATGACAACTTTGAATACTCTTTGGTAATTCATTTTTTAAATAGTAAGTTAGGGACGCAGGATGGCAACTTTGAATACTTCTAGGTAAGTCATTACAATTGTAAGTTAGGGACGCAGGATGCCAGCTTTGAATTCTTCTTGGTAAGAGGAATCTTTGATTTAGTGGATACTATTGCAGCAATTAATACATGTCTAAACATAGGTTACAATGCTATACATGCATGTGAAAAATAATTTCACCCTTTCAATGTGAATAGTAAGGTTAGATGGCGATTTACTCCGAAGAATCACCATCATGTGTAAATGGATAACTTGAACGAATAGACTTTTCGCCAGTAACAAAACCATTATCATTATCACGTTAACGGCAAAATGTCTTTTCAGGAAGGGGTTTTTGCTTCAGAGAGTGGCAGGCATGTGATTCACCCAGGCGTTCAGGCCAGCAGTACCGGAAACCACGTGGTTCGCTTGGCTAACTCCACTCTAGATTTTCAAAGCGATTACGTCGTAAATCGTAAGTTGTTGAATTGTGTCCTATATTTATCAAATAACTGTCCCTATTGCTAAATCTCACATGAGACGTGTTAGTTTACGTACATTATCTCAAAAGCTGAAGCGGGTGGTTGGAATGTTTTCTGAGCTAAGGGGCAACGGGAAGCCGATTTTTTGTGGTGTCCTGCTTTTCGTTCTGTAAATGTATCGTGGCGTCTTCTGTGTTGCCAGTGTCGTTTAGGGCGGTTTCCTGTATCGATTGAGCGAGCATGCCGTCAACTGAGTGAAATAACCTTAAGTACGGCATAAACCCCAATCAAACAAACAATACATCGACAGATCCATGGCGCTTGCCTTAGACTCAAGCGGGTTTTTTTGGCTTTTTTCGCTAGGCGACCTTGTTCTAATTTCCTACGCCCTCTGGCTAAGGGCAATAAGTTTCCAGATTATATTCATGCTGTCATACTTTGCACTGGAGGAACATTATCTTTCCAACAGCAAAAATACTAAAGTGACAACACATTTTATGGTTGTGTATACACCGCCGTCATATAAGTGAAATACCCTTAAGCATGGTGTTAAACACTGTTGAATGAATTAATCTTATTGTCTGAGAAGGGAGTTAACCTTAGTACGACCTAAAATCAGGGATTTGAAAGAAAAAACTTTAACTTTGATCTTATTGCAAGCTTATTTCCAAATGTCTCCTAGTCGTTTTGTCTTGTTGCGATACTCCATGTCCAGTCAATACATTAATGTATTATTTCCAGCTGACGCTGTTCCTCTTACCAAAGTATCTCCAAAGTTTTACCGGAATAAGAGACAAGCCGTGACCCACCGAGTTGAACTCTTCTTCGTTGTTGACAGCTTGGTATATGATTTGTGAGTACCCTTTATAAATAAAGTAACAAATCGATAAAATGTAAGGAAGTCAGTTCTTAAGTGTTGAATGGACTGATGAGAAGGAATAAGAATAATGATGATGATGATAATAATAATAATAATACCAATAATAATAATAACAATAACAACAACAACAACACTTATAATAGTTTTTATTAGAAAGCCTACTTTATATGCTATAAGTACGATACACCGCAAAACACAAAATACTACGTATTTTTGTTTAGCACTAAAGTTACTGGTTAAGCAGTTTAGGCCATATAGCAAGCGTTTTCTATTCGTATAATATTTAGGGCAATTTAAACAACTATATATTCGAATAACAACACACGCACTGAAAGATAATATGGATTTTGTTTTTTTGTTACTCTGCGAACAACAAATGCAATGGAAGACATAATGGGGTTCTTTGGTTATTCGAATATAGAACAAACAAGTACGATTTGACTATGGACCATGAACGGTACAAACCAATCATATCGATATTAGTGACGTGGGACATCATTGCCGCAATATTGACAGACGAAGTATAACAAGATGAATAGATATTAGGGTCCCAGTTCTTGGTATAAAACACTCCCTGCAATTTCTGCTCGTTTACATGTTTCAGTCGGAAACTGTGGTATGTTTATTATATTGCTAAGCAGTAGGTTTCTCTCTTAGACTTGATTTATGCCCTAGGTGTATCACAGAACTAGTACCGAATTTATTCATAAACAGTTCATCAAAAGAACAGAGTTGGCCTTACATTACTCATTTATTTGGAAATTTCAGTTGGTTTGCCCGTGCAACAAGCGACACCCCTGAAGGCAAGAAACTCGAGGCCATTATGGCGATAAGTCAGTACACGGCCTTCACACTGAATGGGGTATGTATTATGTGTTCTTGCTGAATACTTCAATGAGTTTGTGGCTGCTCTTGCCGGTCATGTGAATGTCACGTGGCCAATCCAAATGATGCCATCCAATCAATTTCAACTGAAAAACAATAATAACAAGAAGACTATTTCAGTTGCAATAATATTTCATTAAAACTACAAGACTCATGCTATGGAAGGCGATAGCGGCCACTCGCCATCTCGCTATCTCGCTATCTCGCCCTTATCCAAATTCCACGTGCACGCGAGATTTTAACACGCGTATGGCTGATTTCGGACACGAGCACGCGCAAACGCATGCACGCACGACCGATACTAATATTACGTGCACGTGACAAATTTTCGCGTGTATGTGTTATAGAATCTCGCGTGCACCCGAGACTCCAGTGTGTTCGAAAACATACTTGCACGTGAAAAAAACACGCGAGATTTTATCCGTTGGCGCGTGTTTTTCTCGCGTGTACGTGAGAAAACCACGCGCCAATGGACAATTCTCTCGCGTGCACGTAAGACAAAATACGTGCACGTGAAAAATCACACGAGAGTTTTTGGCCATTAGTAGCATTAATGAGCATTTCGATTAGCATATGAGTCGAAATGAGCAGAAATGAGCAGAAAATCCCAGGTTAAAAGATAGGTCGCTCCCCACGAAATGGGGAGCGGTGAGGAGCCCAATATGACCGGAAGTACCCGAAGGTGGGTCGAGGTGGGTAACGGAGGGCGACGGAGAGTCGGGGTGATGGTTGAGGGGTCAAAGGCCATCGTTGTCATATGACGTCACGGTCGTCTGCTCATGAGGCAGTCGTGAATTTGTTTAATGGGAATGAACAGTGTTTTGTGTGGGCTCTACATGAGATGAAAAAACAAATATATATATAAAAAGATACTACAAGAGATGAAATTTAAAAAAAATCAAAATCAACACACTGTTTTTTCCATCAGAAAAAAAAAGAATTGCAAATGAAAGCCTCTTTCGGAAAGAGTGGGGTGGCCCTAAAAAGGGCCTTTGGAATCTTGTGGTCGTTGGAAGAGAACCTACTGGCACAGTCTTTTAAACAACACGCCGGCAGGTTCATGCGCCATCTTTTTTTTCTTTAACTTTGCAGCTGTGCCGATGGCTTGACTGTCGACATCATCGCCACCTTCCTGAAGCGTTTGGGTTGTTTCCCCACCTCATCTTTCGCCATCTGTTCTGCCACCACCTCATCTTTCTTCTCCTCGTCTCCCACCACCACCTCGTCTGTCTTCTTCAATTTACACTATACTTAAGAGAATAATACGAACCATCCTCAAGATAATTGAAAGGCACAAATTGAGATATTTTGTAAAACTAGATTAGAATAAGAAATTACGACGAAAAACCAGTTACAAAAAATAACGCTCGACTCAATTATCCTTACATTTGCAAATGTATTATTCATACAACTGATATATTCATTTGATACTTTTAACAGATAGATTTACGCTACCGGAATATCAATGATGTGAACATCCAGATACGTGTATTGTACGCCGGAATGTTCGTATCGGAGGTAAGCAATAATATTGAACAAATGATATGGACATCCAGTTCAGGTTTTGTACGCCGGAATCTTCGTATCGGAGGTAAGAATTAACATTGAACCAATGATATGGACATCCAGATACGGGTTTTGTACGCCGAAATGTTCGTATCGGAGATAAAGATTAACATTGAACCAATGATATGGACATCCAGATACAGGTTTTGTACGCCGGAATGTTCGTGTCGGAG
>JAVFBZ010002693.1:0-12516 GCA_032466195.1 Katharina tunicata
TATCTCTTTCTTCTATAATGAGCAGCCATATTTTGAAACAGCTACAGTCATCGATGAAGTCGGGTTTGAAGAACGCACCGCTCAATCAATCAGAGTGGCTGATGGAAACGATATGCCTCTAAATGGCATGCCAAAGTTAAAGTTGAAAATCGGAGGGTCCCTAGTTTAGCAGGATATGGTTATCGGAGACCTTTCAGTAGATGCAATATTAGGATATGATTTCCTGTTTCGACAATAAAGGCTTAATAGATACTGGGCTTCATGAAATAAAGCTGGGAAAGAAGAGTTACCCAAGTGAAGTGTTGGGTTGGTTCGATTGTCATCGTATATCGATGGCTGAGACTGTCACAGGGCCCCTCATGATGGAAATAATCGCAAATAATGGCAGAGTACCAGCCGCTGTGCCTGGGGCAACCGGAGAAGTCGAAGAGGGTTTCCCTGACGTGGAGCTAGCTCCAAGCATCTATGTCTTAACTCACTCTGAACAAGATGTAGTTGAACGAAAAGTAAGGCAAAATGATCGCCTTGCGGATGACGAAGTCGCAGCAGAACCCATTGTAACATCGAGTGGTCGTGAAGTCCGCTTACCAAGGCGCTTTAACATCTACGTCTTACATTGTTCCCCTACGATGGCAGAAAAACACGCCAGCAGTCAACGGGAAAGAGAAGTCTCAAGGAAGCGACTGGCGTCGGACCACAGAAAGTTGGGCGACAGGGTTTTTTGTCCTTTGTTTTTTGTGATCGACACTTTAGACGCTGGAAGAACCTCCGCGAACATATCAAGGAATACCACCATTGGGAGTGTAACAGGCCTTACCCTTCCCCTAGAGAGCGAAGTGATCCGACCATGGACATGCCCTTCCCAGTCTGGAAACCAAGAAAGGAACACACCGTAGAAGTCAGCCCAAGGCCTCCAGTTAATTGTCCGCCAGTGGTTCGCTTGGTGAGGCAGCCAGAGGAGCCAGACCCTGAAGCGGAACTCGTACAGGCTTTAGATAAGCCAGTCCTGACGTGATAGTACACATGTGGATCCTGTCGACATCAATAAATCAACTGCCAAGCAGCTGCCTGACAAGCCGGTGACCGCCACCGGTACCACCAACCAACCAGGAACAGTTCCTACAGCAAGTACTTTATCAGACATTGGCTCCCCCAAACAGGAAACGGTAACTGTGTTCCGCACGTTGTTATATGTTGACACGATACCGTGTCAACATGGGTTGCCTCCCAGAAAGGTGTATGACAAATGGAAGGGGGAGGAAGTGAGAAATATAAGGCCAGATAAGAACTACATGTCTGACAGTCGACCATCCTATATTCCCTGTTTATCTTCGTTCCAGTTCATCTTTAAGATTTTCATTTCATTATTTTGCTGTTTTCCGTATTTCCTTGTATTCTTGCTCAGTGAACAAGACTAGTATCAATTAATTTTTAAAGAGGGGGGCCGTGTAACGATTCTACACACGCTACGATCGATGCACTTCCGCATTTGGGTTATATTTACCTCCAGAGGCAAGAGAGCTCCGATCAAATACCATACCAACCTCCAATGCAGAAGAGCTCCTTCCAAAGTATAGATAGCGCCAGCTTATGAATTCCGACAGTCTAGTCTGAAATTGGAATCGAGCAAGGCAGCCAAGACCGACGGTCAGGGAAATACCTGTTACATTGTTTTCGCTATGGCATTGGGGGATTCATGCAAGACTGATGCGGCGCTGAGACACTGTTGATGGGTTAAGCGCGTTTTGTGTAATCCAAAAGGCTTTACCGCGAGGCTGTGGCCAGGTCGTAACGAGTCTGCGCTCGGACTACAGGAGGGCTGTGACGGCTGCACTCGGACTGCAGGGAGGCCGTACCCAGGCTGTAGTAGCTAGGCTGCTGGTCGGCTGTGACGAGGCTGCGCTCGGACTGCAAAAGGACTGTGACTGACTGCAGGGTAGCCGTACCCAGGCTTTAGTAGGCTGCTGGTCGGCTGCGACGAGGCTGCGCTCGGACTGCAAGAGGGCTGTGACGAGGCTGCGTTCTGACTGCAAGAGGGCTGTGACGGACTGCAGGGAGGCCGGACCCAACCTGTAGTAGGTTGCTGGTCGGCTGTGACGAGGCTGCGCTTGGAATGCAGGAGGGCTGTGACGAGGCTGGGACGAGGACCGTATCCAGGCTGCGTTAGGACTGCGGTAGGGCTGTGACGGTGATGAGGCTGTACTAGGACCGTATCCCGGGCTGCGAGGACCGTATACATAGGCTGTCAAAACCCCAAGAAGCTACTGACCAGGCCGCCGCCCCTTACCTTTTGCTATTCGTTATTTACCTGTATTCAATAAATAAAACGTTCTTTTATGTTACAATTTATTCATTGGCTGTAAGCTCTGGCCCTCGATCTCACATAGTGACGGGGTTTATTATTGGAGACCAAAGTCCGGTTGGCCGTGTAATAAGACACCGCTCATCCTAAAGACACGCTACAGTTATAAAATTAAAAATATTTGACCGATTAGAATTATCTACTGAATACTTGATGATATATTTGGTTATATGTTAAAGACGACTGTACGGATGAATACGGATCTGAGTACTATAACAGCCCACAAAGTCTATTGAGCTTCAGTATATTCGTATGTGAAAAAAATATTAAAAATAGAGTTATATAAATACCAGTATTTTCGGGATACCACCGATATTAAACAGATTCTAGTTAAGGAAATTGTGCAGACTGAGACTCTTGCGGGAATCGAACCCACGACCCTCAGAGTCTGGCACCGAGTCACCAGCAGTAAATGCCGGCCACCTAAACCACTCAGCCATCCGACCTTCTATTCCTGAGCGAAAATACTGTTAAAGGTCACTTTATAAACGACACAAAAATATTTCATTATATAAATAGCTCAAAGAATTGTTGTTAAATTTTCGCAGTGCCTACTGAATGAGTTTGTGCATCTACAGGACATGTCATCAGCTTATTCTATCTAATTAAATATTTTATCACATATTATATCGACAAAATCGTGTCAGGTTGCAATTTTTATTCTCTTGAATATTTCAGAGATACTATGCGCTTGTATTGTATTTCCATCAATATATACTTGAGATATTCGCCGATAAATTCTACAGGAAGGAGGGAAGTACTGAAATGAAATCAGTATTATATTTTGTTTACAACACCTAGATAAACGTTACAAGCAAAACTCACAAAAAACAATGTAAGGGAGAGAGGGGGTTCTAATGCATCACACAAGAGGCCATTGTATCCCGTATTAGAGGCATGTCGCTTTCTATCAGCGAACAAACATGCAAAGTCTGTATTATTCCAATGAAAAAAACATTCATGTGATTAAAGTGTGACTATTACATACCTGATTAGATTCAGGGGAGCAGCTATCCCATATTGGGAACGAGTAAAGAAAGACATAATGAAAAATTATATGTTGACCCGTGATGCCGAACCAATGCAACAATATGTAAAGAACACTTTGTGAATCACACATCAATAACCTCACAATCAATAAACTTGTGTTTAATGCCTTGTCGTTGTCGATCCCTAGTCCTACATGTATGTCATTCGTAAAGGTTTTGTATATCCATTGGATGTTTTAATGATGTACTGTCTTGTGTAGATGTAACTTTAAATAAAGGTCAACCAAAAGTCAGGTATATCAATATTTTAAATTTAAGGTGTTTTGATGTTTTAAATAAAGTTTATTTGGTAATAAACGTTCAAATTATTCTTTCATATATAGCCGGGTTTGAAGGGACGTAAAAATGGGCGTTTGAGTCAAGTATCTATTGTGCAGACAATTCACATCTGTCACTGAGAGCTTTGGTATTGCCGTTTGTGGATAGGTTAACTCGGAAAATACTTCGGGTATGACCGAAATTGTCCTCCCAAAAGCCGACAAGCCGTTAGCCCATAAGGCTTCAAATCCCAGTTCGCATTGCCCGATGTTTTAAAATTTTATTGCTTAAAGAAAGAAACCTCAAATCAAGACGTCTCAACGGCATTCTCTCAGGTTTTGATACGGCATCAGAAATAAATTTGTGTCCAATACGGTTGCATGTCCAAGCTGTATACATACCCATTGTGAATAAGAAGAAAAAAGGAAAAACGAAATGTCTCGTTACTATGAGATAGAATAAAATGTTTTTCTTCACCTACCTTTATTGTTAATTTTGAATAACATTATTAACAAATACAACTGACTCATTCGACTGAAACTAAAAAGTTTTTAAATTTTAGACAAAATAAGTATATATAAAGAAGTGGTTGTAAAAGTAATGATATGGTGTAGATATATAAAAGTTATAAACTGTAGACAGAGGAATGGCTTCCCTTACGCGTGGACCCCAAGTAAATACCGTTTACAGGCTATGATAGATATAATTAACAAGTTGGCAGGTGTAGATAAGCAATCCGGTCATTATCAGACGTTATATGAACAGTGATAATTGGCAACGATCTAGATGGACTTCAGATGACCTGTGATGAGTTGCTGGGTATAAATCATTGAGTTGCAATGGCTGTTCTGGCACAAAACAGTCGAACCATTAATTAGACGCTAGCTCTAATAAAACTCCATCAATCACAAACCCTATCAAATACATTTGTACAGAGTATGTGCTCGACGCTAACTACAAACGCTTTCTGACGGGTAACATTTATGTTCAGGAAAAAATATATACAAGGGAAACACATATAGCAATAAGAACAAGACTACTTCCCTTGAGCTACCTTTGCGCGGCGAACCTGAGAGTTCCATGAAAGTCAATATGATAACGCTTTTATTGTTTTAACCTCAAGGTTAATTTATCTCTACATAGTCACATTTTAATACACTTTAAGTTCAAAGCTTGCAACACACATATCTCCTACCATTATACAACAAATCTTCACATAAGACGTTTAATTAACATGTAGGTTGGTATGTATATGTAAGTCATAGTATTTGTAAGAATAATTCAATGAAACAGTATTTTAAGAGTAATTCATTTATTTGTGCAAATAAAAAAACAAAAACAAAACAAACGACAACAATAACATGCAAACAAAAATGAACACACCTTAAACATCCGCAATATGTGTTTCTATCTGTAAACATTTTTGTATTTGTTTCGTCGTCTTGAGAATGGCTGTACACAGGGTAGGGAATGTCTCTCGGTCACACGCCTACGGAAAGCTCGTGTCAACGGAGCGATTTTCCGAGGTTTCTTCGAGAGCTTCCATCAATCATCTACATCGTCATTGAAATGTATAAAAGAAATACCGAAGTGAAACACATACTTTTTTTGTAAATCGGGCCACAAGCATTGAAACATCTCATTACAGTTTATATCAATTCGTTCTGGATGGTTTATCGCGCTTTCAAAGTTTTCGTTTCACACTAAATGCAAGACGACAGCTTTACATATTTGGAACTCACTCACAGATCAACATAAGATCAAATGTATGCTCTTAAGGTACTTTATATTTTTTATTCAGAAAGAAGTAAACGGACGATGAAGACAGGAGCACAAGTTTTGTCTTTTAATTCCAAATTTGATTGAGGAACGTCGTTTAAAGTATCTCACTACTATTTACCACCAATTCTGATAACAAAGTGAACAAACAACAACAAATGTTTTAACTTATAGAGGAAAAAAAAATATATAGAAGATGTTACACAGTTAAGTTTGAATACTATTATTATTGGTAATGAAAACCCACGGGACGAGAAGCTTTGAAAAGCATGTATATTGTATGACGATATGACACATCAATTCATTTTGTAGTTGTCAACAAGCTGGGAATATCGGTTCGTAATTCCATCACAGAACAATTGATATCTAATCCTCTTTCTCTTTCTGTCTCAGGAACATGAATATACACGTATGTGATATGCACCATACAAAATTGTAATAGAGTTTAATATTTGAAAGAATTTAGAAAAGGGGAAACATAATAAATAACATATTTGGTTAACCACTTTTTTGTAATGTCATATTGTTACCTAATGGTAAACATTAACTAACATTTTAAGCCCACAGTGTAATATTTATTACAGTAATTACTTTATATAATCTGAAGACTGCATCAAGGTACCCATAATGTCATAAACTTTCCAGGTAACCTTTGTAATTCAAATAGTGAGTTTTCTTAAGCAATAAAGAACAGTAACAAAATATTAACTTCGGTGTGTCACGAGAGCTGAACGATGTGGCCACATCAACTTTACACCAGACGTTTACTTGTAAATCATTTATTTATTTACATCTGTATTGAAGAATGCTATCCAATGCAATTCGGATAGGTTTGTAACGATGAAAGTCCACATCACACCTTAAATGTCCATCGAAACCATTTAAATAAAAGCATTAAAAAAATTTAACTATATAATGTTGAGCCCAGATTAAGCAAGGACGATGTCTTATTCATTGTGAATACGGATTGTTATATTGACAAATCTTTTATCATATCGCTTAATTCGATTCTATTAGATTCATGGCTCAATCCCAGATCGGGTCATATGCAAATTATGAAATCATGCCACTTATTCTCTTGCTTAGCACACAGTTTGATGAATAAAGAGGGGAAATGGTCGACCGGGCATTGGTAAAATGAGAATGGTTGAAACTGTTTTTTGTGTTTCTTCGGTATGCCGAAAAGTGGTGCGTAGGAGACCTTAAAACGAAGAAAGGCCATCACAGTTGAGACGGAAACACGGCATGGAGCAACGTACCGTACATGCGCATCGTTCAACCCTACTTGGACTGCCCAAAGTAGCCTACCCAACCACCACACCCTATCATATCGCTTATGTCTCACAACGGAATACAAATGGCGTTTAGAGTCAGATCACGCAGCCCCACCTTATCAAACATATGGCTGGACAAATCAATAATGTACATATATTACATAGTGGGAACAAAACGGGTACTAACTACCCACAGAGTAATAAAACAATAAAATTACATTACAGGTTTACTTGTTACCCGTAATTTTAAGATTATAATATTATGGCAACACTTGCTACCCGTTATGTAGCAATTATTACATTATGTGATTTTTACTACATTACGTGCGTCCACAAAGGCCTGACAAGCTAAAACACTTCAATATATTTCTTTATTTGATTTGTGTTTAATGCCGTACTCAACAATGTTTCAAGTTTATGTCGATGCCCGTGGAATCCCGGGAAGAAGTTTCATTAAAACTGCTCGCGATCTCCTTCGCAGCCACCAGAAACTGTGTACCTGTTGGTTATTTCAAACTAACGCACTGTCACCTCCCCCAACCTCTTGTTGGATTCTAATTTTAATCAAGTCTAATAGATTTTTATGAACAGCGCTCAACGTACCGCAATTATTTATGAAGCTATTAGCACTTCGAGTCTTCTTCTTATCGTGTCATGGAAACTATCCTAAATGACACTGGCAACACAAGACACCACAGGGCAAATACAGGACGAACTACAGGACACCGCAGCAAATCGGCTTTATGATACCCATTAGCTCTGGGTACTTGGTACTAGGTACTTGATGCCAACATCGCCAGCAATGTTCTCAAACAAGTCCTTCATAGAGGTGACTGTGTAGAACTGTTGTTGGACAGTGGCAAAGTACACTGTCAACCAGTATGTGTTTGATGTCGTATACGCGATCAAAAATGATGCACTTTCTTTCCTGGTCATCTTTGTCCACTGTTTCTTGGTGATATATGTGGCCTATACGAAATCGCGTTAGAACCACTTGATCCTTTCGAGATGTTCCATAGGAGCAATAATTTTCCAAACACCCTACCTAAGATTAGCTATGTATTTGGTTATGTTAAGATTAAGGTCTTTATGTTACACCTTAGATTGAGAAACTAGCTTGTTGAGTTTTTTTTCTTCCCTGTCTACAACTGTGTTTCCACGGATACCCAAATGACTTGGTATCTAGCAGGAGAGAATTTCTGCTCCACTGACTACTAAACCTTTATACTAAGTGGGAATTTGCAGGACCGCTCGGTGCTTGACTCCCTCCTAAGAAAAGGCCACAGCCTGAAACTCTGAAATTATTGGTGATCGTTAACGGTTTTAATAACATAAAAAAATAAACACAAATCGAAACTTAATCAGCAGTGTCATATTTAAATTATTCCATAAATACAATAATGATTTGATATTCCAGGGGCCATTTTCGTCTTAAACGACGATTAACAGACTCGATTCCCTGTAATTTTGTTCATTAATGATTTGCTTTCTGTTACCATGTTGACGCTGCATTGGATTTCCCTGAAATCTATAGATAAGGGTTTTAATGTGATGCTTATAAATTTGCTAATGTCATCCAAAAATATTACTCGTCTGAATGAAATACTGATATCAAAAAATGTCTCACCTCCGTCAGAATTGCTCTAGTTCTGCTCATCTTAGACCGTATCTGTGTACATTATGAACGTTAATAAGCGTTTACCCTCTGTACATTATATCCATACATGCTATTTCTAGAAATACAATAAATCCTACCACCTGATGCTTTTAATATCAAACTGATTGATTGCTTTGTTGATTTTCTCCATATTTTGTCACCAATACATTATATATTTTCTGTATCATGCGTTGATTTTTTAAAAGTATATCCACTCATGGCAGGAGTTAATCTTACTTTAAGTCACATACGCACCCAAAATTTTGATTTTTCAACTAATTCCGTTTGCCATGATTTTTACAAGATTTGATGTTTGTTCAAAATTTAAAAGTCACGTTAAAATAAAAAATATTCATTGAGTACAAAGACTGTTCGGGACAGTAGAAATCTGGCGATTATTCGAATTGAACAGAAAGAGGGCTGGCCATATTTGCTCACAAAGGCTTTGATCCAGACGCAGTGAATGACCTTGTTATTGATTGAGATTTAATTAAGAAGAAACGTTACCGAGCGGAGACAAATGTTTCTACTAAATTCTTAACCTTTCTCAGAGACACCGCTAAATGTGTGTAGGTTTAAAACTAAAGGAATCAACAATAAAGAAATCTATTAAATTCCAGATATCGAATCATCAAACTGCTCACAGTATCACGTTCGCCGTATAACTGTTTTTGGGGAAATATTGTTCCTTAAACTTCACTTATATTGTTAAATGTTTTATGTTTTGAGAGATATTAGTCTGACTAACTCTTAAAATTGTTTTGCTCCATTTTGCATAAAGCAAAACGAATTTGCTCCAAGTTTTCTCCTGTTCACGCTAAACTATTCTAGTTTGACAAACATTTGTCCAAAACTCCGTTTATGAGCTCCGTAGGGTATGAGCGTAGTCATAATTACTTAAAGTATTCTAAACGTTCATAAGTTTAAATTACTGCTTCAAAATAATCAAAAATAATTTCTTTCGATAAACTTGACACTTCTGAACAGTTTGCTCCACGAGCTCTTCATTTCCCAGTTAGTGCTCCTAATCTGCTCCAAACCTTCTGTCGTATTAAGCAAGAACTTCTAAATGACCTTTTGGTGCATCAAAACGAAAGATTAAGTTTTGTGTGTGAGCGCCGAAAGGTATGAGCGCAGTTTCGATGTCCACGAATCGTCTGAACGTTGAAACGGAGTATTTTACCGAACTGACTTAATTCTAAGTTGGCGGACACTAATATAAAGTTTGCTCCTCAAGCTCTTAGATTTACAGTTTGTGCTCCTAGTTTGTTCCAAACTTAATGTTGTGTTTATCAACTCCTTCCTTCAGTTTTGCTCCGAAGTTTCAAACATGTGAGCTGCACCAATGTTCTAGGGCTCCGGAGTCCTAATCGAGTTACAGTTTTAAATAGGTTTCTAAAACTATTTTACCTAGTGTAAGCTCAATGTCAAAACTTACACTGTTACAAGTCTTTAGTTATTGTTGGGGCTGGTTGTAGGGAATTAGCTTGGATGTGAATGGCTGTCATCTCTGCTGACATTTTGCGAGTTTTGCCCCCCGCTTGAACGATACTGATCACTGATTGGCCCCATGCCTGACAACGAGCAGCTAGTCCATAGAAACCACGGAAAATGACAGTCGATAATCGTTGTTGTTGCAATTCGAGAAACACCGAATATTTGTGCACTGTAATGTCTTATTTCTACCGGATTTAAATGGCATTAACGAACTCAACTTGACAAATAAACTGTAGCGATGTTTGTTAAACTCATCTTACTTAAACCTTTAAAATATTATTTCAATATTTACCATTCAATTAATCTCTAACAAATGTCTCACTTTATACGCTACTTACTTAGTCATCCTTAATTCTAAATTTAGTAATATTTAAAATGGAAAATATCAAACATGGAAACTAACAGCAACAATGACATAAATTGTTTTTAAAATCGTTACAATAGCTAAACGGTAAACGGCTCATTCTCTCCGTCAGAAGGTGGGGGTGCTTATATTACTAAAACCAAATACCTAGAATTTTACATCTTAATCTAAATAGCGCAACAACCCCTTGTAATTAAAGTAATAATTATTTCAAAAGTGTCAAAAACATATTAATCTAATAGAACAAACAAACTATATCAGTCGTTTACCTTATCACAGTTAGATAACGTGTGCGCTATTCAACTTGGCCTCAAATTCAAGCTGGACTCACATTGTCAAGCATTGCGCTTACATGTATGTGTTGGTGTAATGCGCTCAATGTTCATCTGGTAATAATGCGTGGTGAAACCCCCTTAGATACACGGAGACAACTGAGATCTTCGATGTTCGATTTAAAGTTAAATCCCGCATCTAACGCTACTCCATTAACTCTCCTGCATTGTTTCCTGTAAGACGGGTTATTTTCTGAAGGTAATTGTCTCGTATCGCCTTTTCAGTAAGATGTTTCGAGATGCCCTTCCAAACACATAACTAGTGGGAGTTGCTTTTTTGCATCTGAACTAAAGTGTTCATCTTTCCGTTGTATTGTTGATCATATCCCAATATTTGAGGCCGAGCAAACAGCTGTATCAATGCCTCTATACTGGATGTTTGATATTACGCCAGCTAAAGACGTTATTTCACAGATTATTTAGTTACCCTTATGGCGATACGTAGTCTCAATTGACAGAGGTCATCACATCTCATCAATGACATATTGTGCACTGTAACAGCCGACTGAATGTTGGTACAGTCCATTCAACTGTTTCAAAAAAATCCATGTCTATTCTGTAGAATCGATGAGAGTCCGGTGAAAATGGTAGATTTTTTTCGATGACTCAAAATTTTCAATCTGTGGGTAAAAATGGTGAAATATATCGTGTCACTGAATTTGAAATTGTGGTTGACAAAATATTAGGTAATACCTAAATTATATTGTATCACCATTAAGCTGATTTTATATGTTTCTATAACATACACAATATATTTTTCGTGATACTATTATAACATTTGTCAGCTTTGAAAGATCAACATAATTCAAATATGTATACAGATATAATAACAATTCAATAACAAGTGAGATGAAAAATCGATTTGTCTAATTTCCAAAAGTGGATTTCTATAATAATGATAAGTTCTGCCGCCTGCTACTTGTCATGTAAAGATAGTTCGTTAACATTTCGAATTGAGTTTCTTCTGATAAATTCTTAACAAGTCATACGATATATTTAAAAATAATGCATACGATCTATCTGCTTTCAGATATCAACGTCAGGTTAAAAAGATAATGTCAGCAAAAATGAGTCTTGTATTTCATACTCCTTGAGTACGATAACAATAGATTTCAGAATATATTTAAAATTTTGCTCGAAGTTCAATGCCTATCGTATCGGTTAAGTAAATTACTCTGTAAATAATGCATTTACACGTTATTAAAGTTTCCCTGAGTTTTTGATTTTAAATTCGTACATTTAAATGAGACACCCGTCACTTGACAAAAGACGTGCCAAAGTTTATGCTCCTCAAACCGGTTAATTAGACAGTGTCTGCGTGGACGGGCGTTAGGTAAAATTTTAGGTAAATGACCTTTGGCTATCTGAATCTTTAGACAATCTATAGGAGACTACGGATAGAAGCAACTATCATGTTGTCTGTTTTCACAAGGCTATCCTGCTATAGTTGAATGCAGGAAGTAGACAGGCTGATTACTCTCCGATCAGTAGCCAGGAACTCAGCAAGAGAGGCAACCGGGGTAAACATCCTTTGGTGACTTGTTATTCACCACCTGTGAAGGTTGGGGTCAAATCCCGTTCCGCGAGACCTCAAGTGTAAGAAAGTTAGTCTCCCAATCAGCATGCAGCTTACAAGATCTGCCCCTGTGATTGACAGTGATCAATTTAAATGTAAACCAGAAGCAAATTTAAAAAAATGACAGAAGAGTTTATAAACTAAACTGTACGAATTTTGTCGAGAATGTACGGTGGCTCATAGAGGACATGGATGTTTTTTTCCACATTTTATTTTATTTATTCGTGTTTTTTTTTTTTTTAAATTTTCGTCCAGGTTAAACGGATGGAAAATAATTACCACCTGTGTGGGAAGTATTTATCATCCGTGTGGAAAATAATTATCACTTGAGTGGAAAATACTTTTCACACGGATGGAAAATCATTATC
>JAVFBZ010002704.1:0-12515 GCA_032466195.1 Katharina tunicata
TATACTGAATACAACGGTAAATTAAAAACGTTTGTGGTTACTTAAAACTTTGTATTTATTACCAAATGTAGCTTTTCAACAAGACTCCAGTAGTGTGCCACCGTATAGTGGACAAATCAGTTTACAGAACAGACAGACGAGAGAATTACTTATATAGCTATTTGAGGAGACCGCCTGTATTATACCATCACATGTAGGAACGAAAAACGAATAAAGCAATAGCTCAGGCCTCAATGAAATACTATCTGCGAAATTACAGTAGCAGTATAAATATATATATGTTGATAACAAATTTATAATAAGACTAAAATATTAATATAGCTTTTAAATTAGACACCAGTATTTTGCCACAGCAGGGCGGACATTCAAATCCATCACAGTGTAAAGCTTCATATAGCGGTAGGCCAAAGTTATAGATTTAATACAGACAATCGCTTATGTCAGGTTAACTGGAGACATGGAACAAACAATAACTCACATTGTTATTTCTGGAGATGCCAGTATTGAACTGCAGTACGGTGGAGATCCAGAATAACTAAAGCAATAGCTAAGGTCTCAAGGAAATGCATAAAGCTGGACAGTTGAAAATATGCACTTTGTTTCCTTTCTAAAGCTTAAATCGTTCTTTAAAACAGGTTTACAATCTTTAAAAGGTTGGAATAAGTCAGGTTTAAATGGTCGGCCTGTTGTCGCTTCATTCACAGGGAAGTTATATGCTAGCTGTGTCAGCTGTGTTAATTTATAGGTCAACAATTCTGGTAGAAAAATTCCATGTGCCATGTTGTTTTCACGTTAAATGTAAGCCTGTTTTTTGGCTCTGCAGTAAATTAAAAAACTAGCCATCGCAGCTAAATGTAACCCGTATATGGTTTATAGTTTGTATTACGGCCCATCATACAGACTTTATTAGACAGCGCTTTTTGTAAACAATGGAAATTCACCGCGCGCCAGGTTTGCACTATGCCTTGTTTTTTGCAATGCAGTAAATTAAAAAAATAGCCATCGCAGTTAACGGTAACTCGTTTATGATTTATATTATTTACATCACAAGCTGTAATACCGTCTTTCTTCCATAACTCTAGCTGCATTGGTTGTATGGTTACAAGTCTTTGAACTTTGGCCATCTTCACCATAAGAATAACCTAGGAAGAAAACAGACAATTTTATAAACCTGTTAGTTTATAACTCGCCATAAAACGAAAACTTTGCTCGTAGCTTAAAAATCAAAAAGCTTTTATGAAGAGCAGATTCCGCCCGGTGTAATGGTGCTAGGTGCATCTTCCTATCTCATCTAGAAATTAAGCTAGATTGTCTAGAAATAAACGCTTGTTTTTACGGTTTATCTGGTTATTTCGGCAAGACGGAGTAATGAAAAAGCTGTTATAGGTAGAGCTTCAAGTTCTACATCCAGTTTAGTAAAGCAAAATTGGATACTTTAGCTTTTTTTGCAAGTTTTTAAGCCTTAAATGTTTTTCAGACTGTGCTTAATTTTTGGCGCGTCACAGTTACGTCACTAGAATAGCGATTTAGCTGTTTTTCTGAAATTTGTTAGGCCTTTCGTTGTAGAATGTGTCTGTAAAACTTCAGAATAAAACAATAAACAGTTTAGAAAAAGAAGAGTATTTAAAATATCATTTTTTTTTTTACAAAATCCAAGATGTCGGCCAAACCACTTCACCTAAAAATAAATAAAAAAAACAATTTTGCGCAATACCGTAGGCTTTAAGACTCTAAAGTTTTAAGTCGCTAGCTCATGTGGTTTGAGCTGTAGAGCCTGGACAAAAATCAGTTAGGAGAACAAAAATAATAATAATAATAATAATAATAATAAGAAACAGAACGATTACAATAGGTGTGTAGCTAGCTAAAGCTACTACACCCCTAATAAGAAACAGAACAATTACAATAGGTGCACCCCTAATAATAATAATCATACTAATTTCCATACGTTATCCTAGTAAACCTAGAAACCTAATTATTGTTTTCCCAGGGGTGAATATAGGGCCTAAAAGTCATCAAACAACTGACCAGTAAATCCATGCAGTAAGACAGCCCTGCTTCAAGTCCTCCTATGGCATGGGATAGGTTATTACATGACAATATAAATTACATGTAACATAAAAACAGATATGTTATTTGATCCACATCAATATGTTTAAATTAGTTAGGTTCTGGGCTTTCGGGTTTAAAAAAGAGACAAAAATATAATAGCAAGAAGGTGACCAGATTTCTGAAATAAAAAAATGGGAAATTTTTGTTCTGAGGTCGTATATCATTAAAGTATGCAATATGATAAGATTTGCGGTAAACAAATAAGAAGAGTATAGGTTTAATGCTTTGAATTTTGACCAAGTAAATGTATTGGGACAGTAATAAACTGAGGGTGTATGTCTGCTGCAGTATAAACTATAGTAAGTTTTTTTATAAAATGGTTGAAGCTGTTTCCAATTTCTAAATTTAAACGGAAGACAACATGCTGTAATGTATTCCATGCCTGCCAGCTCTGCATCTTTCAAGTCTGTAACTTTCAACCCTGAGTTCTGAAAGGACCATTATTACCATATTCCACCTATGGAGAAAAAACTAATGGAACATTTCCAGGGACAGATAGGGTCACTAGTCTGGTCAGTCTAATCAAGAACCTGGAACAAAAATTAACTTTGGTACACTATAATAATATAGATTTAAAAAGCACTAGATTTTAAAATGATGCACCTTCCTGTTCATCATGTGGGATATGCTTGTTTGTTTGATTGGTGTTTAATGTTGTACTCAAGAGTATTTCACGTATATGACGACGTACTAAACTTAATAATTTGCGCTGCCGGTGTATGGTGGAAAACCGGGAGGAAGCCTCGTAAAAACAACGCCGCGAAGTCCACAGCCACTGGCAAATTTCCCCTGTATACCTAGGGCTCATAGGGGGGATCGAACCTATTCCGAGTACAGTGAAGGGGGTTCCGTAGTCCAATGCCATGGCGCAGCCCCTTTGGGATATGCAATTCTGACTCTATTTGGTACGACATCCAGGCACAACAGAGGCACCAGGCTTCAGGAACATCTAACATCAAAACAATTCTGTCCTTGTTGACCACAACCAGGTCACAACCGAAACAAATTTACACCCAAAATTTTGGACAATGCTAACTCTGAACACAAATTGAGAACAAAAGTGTCTAATAATATTGCTAACAAAAGACCAAACCTTAACAATGTGCCACTTCTTTTGTTCAATATATAACAGTTTTCAGTTATCTTGTTGTGTTAAATATTATATTGTTTTACCACTATTTTTACTCACTGTATTAAGTGATCCAATAATCATGTGATCTTTTCTGTAATTACAAGTTTTCTGGTATGCTATATAAATCCTGTGTACACATTATGTTTGCTCAATGCCAGGAAACTCTGATGATCTTCGTTTGAAAGATAAAGAATCAAAATTGATAAAATAGCAGTCGCTGGCTATCTTGTTGGTTATTAATCTTGTGTATAACGTTGCATGGTACTTGAAGATATTTCACTTATATGAAGACTTTGCATTTATGGTGTTTAGCGGAAAACCATGAAGAAATTAACCTTTTAATAGCACATTGTGATACACTATGATCTATGAATATGGGCAAAAACAACAATAAGAATTGGTACAATTACATTAGTATAAAAACACTTTTCAGCTCTAGCTCACTGTTTGATATTGTTTGAAGATTAATCCAATTTAAAGATAAACAAAAAATAAGACACATTTGTAAAGTGACTCCCAGGTAATATTTCTTTCCACTTTAACAAGTCATTATCTATGTCAACATGAAGATCTTCTGAGTCACTTATAATTACCATATATTTTGGTTGACACATACGGCTGCCGATAAAGTAAAGTTTTGTCACAATAACTCCTGAAATTTGATATAAAAATTGTACACTCACCTGGCTTCAACAAGGGCAGCTAATGTGTTTTTATCAACAGCTACAGTATCGCCAATATCACCAAGTGAGCCAGCTACAACAATGAACAGCGATTTCTATACTCACAAGAACAAGTATAATAAGAGAAAAGCAAGATGTTAAATATTAAAAATTATGACGACAGAAAAATACTGATGAACAGCTGAAACAATGATTCTTTATCAATATTCTTACCATAAGAGTTTATAAATGTTCTTTGTTTTATTTCAGCAAATAAAGACTCTTTTGATGTATATATGACTATTTGCAGCTGGCTAAAAGAATAACAAATATGACAAAATAAGTTTTACTCTTGGAAACTTTAACAGGCTTATTTTATCATCAAATAAATATAATAAAAATACAAACAATATAATTTAATTAAAAATGAATAATGAACAGACTTACATCGTGGCCTCATTTGCACTCCATTTTTATATTTGCTAGGGAACCATTCTTCTTGATTTCCAATTCGGCCTTCCAAGTATCCCTGGTCTCCAACACTAATCACTGTAAGTTTGAACACATGACACATCACAAAATTGTCGCAAGTCGACATAATGCTCTTTCTTATACTCAATAGTAATGTAAAACAATAAACAATTTCAACTATGGCTATCTTATGAATACCTGTATCCCAGACATTGACATGTCAGAGCTTACCAGTGCTAGCAACGGTCACAATTGTAATACCTGGTCTATGAGTTTCTTGAACAAATAATAATAATAATAAACTTTATTTAATGAGAAATATACAGTCAAATTAATTGTTCTTCCCTGTAGTCCTCAATAACAATAACAATATATATATATATTTAATATTTCTTTAAATCAAAGTATTTAAAATAATTAATTGACAATCAATTGATTAACAAGGTATGATATTATCAGATAAAAGAAAATGTATAGGTACATATTTTCAGATAAGTATCCATTCATTGTATAATAATAACATAAATGAATATATATGTTTATGACTAACAATCTTTTAAGAGATAGTGACGTATGCAAAGATTTTTAAAAACAAGTAAAGAGGGGGGCCTTTTTAATTTTTAAAGGTAGAGCATTCCAGGCCGCACCAACTATTTTTCATGTAGTTTGACTTAAATGAAGGGAGATGGATATCAAAAGCTGTTGAACGCAAAATGCGCGCATGTACATTTTGGTTTTGAACAAATATGGCATGTGGATAAGAAGGAGCCATTGAATTTAAAGATTTATAAATTAAAATAAGCATTTTGAATTTTATTCTATCATCTACTTTCATCCATCTTATTTCTTTAAGTAAAAGTAAAGTGGGTGTTTGCAATTTGGCTGAAAGTGAAAAGGAAGAAATCATTTGGTTGTTTGTTGATAAATAGGGGGTGTCGAGCTGCTGTTTCAAGCACTGTTTTAACAAGGCAATGAACGTGATGTGGTTTTGCCCACCTGTATAATTAACAGGCACAGGAAAGGGGTCTAAATTGCGAAGCATTTTTTATAACCATACCAGGGTCACACCCATACTATGGGACATTTCGAAACACAAGACATGTTTATATGAACATACATGTTCATTGTTCTGGATATATTAATATGTGTTAACTCCATTAAGCGCTACATGACAACTGGACGTATTTATAATGCAATAAAAATTATGTTTGCCACATTTATATGAGAATATCTGGTTTATGTTTCAATGATATCATGTGCACACCAAGCTCTTATTAAATTAATGTAAGAGGAAAGAGAAGAACATAATAGACAGAAAAAAAAGAACAAACATAAATTGACTAAAAAAAAGTATGAAAAATGCGTAACCTTTTCATACTAGATTTGAACAGTTTCAGGTGTTGTAAGAAATGATAACTAGGTGGATTACGGTAAATACATTTTTTATTATTTAGTTTATCTAAAAAAAGATATATAAGCGAAAGTTGTTATAAGTAAATACTGTAAACAATGTTGTTAACAAATTGTGCACAGCAATTCAGAAGTATGAAATAGCACATTTCATTAATAAAACATATAAAAAATGTTGTAAAGAGTGATAACACTGGCACAGGGATATCACCTAATTAAAACCGATAATTAATCATCATATTCTATATAAATTCTCAGAGACAAGTTTCTGGATATATCTTGATCTCGAGCTGTTATGGGTAACCTAAAAATGTCTCGAGATAAGGCAATAAGAGTTGGATGATGTATATAGCACACATATATATCTATAATTGATATAATGTAAAACAAAATCACGTAGACCAAGAAAATAACCCATTAGTCTGTACAGTAAGGACAACAGAAGTTATAAGTTATCCGATACAGAAGCGAGTTTTGTCTGCACCAGTAGGTCCTTAAGAGTTTTATTCCTCTTGTATGCTATAGTAGGTCTCGGTGAGAGAGCATTTTAGGTGCAAGTTTTTTTAAATTCCTGTGTAAGAAGACTATCAAAAGTTTATTATTATTATTATTATAAACCTAAGGGGATATCCAACATATTGTTTAAGACACTTTTTACAAGTGATTAGGTATACCACATTTTCAGAACCACAATTCAAAACACCTACCAAATGATAAACATTTCTAGGCTGTTCAGCTACGAAGAAAGTCCTATGTGCTATGTACATGTAATAGTCAAGGTTACATCAATCTAGTCTTCATACATTTAGAAGACTTACCTGACGATATTACAGGGCGATTGTCATGTTTTCGTACATATCCTGATTCTGTCAATTGGTCTACATTATAACTGTTCAGTTTCCTCGGTTCAGATTTAATGTTGCATAGAAGTCGCCGAAAATATCCTCTGCGAACCAAGGCCTTAAAGAGAACAGAGCAGGCCTGGTTGAAGGAAGCGAGGGTGCTACAATTCCTGTGAAACCTTATTATTTGGGATTTGATAATACCCTTAAAGATGTGTGGAGTACGAAAATATTTTGCATTGAGTAGTTGATGGGTATCCGTAAGGCTTAAAGAATACCTTATAATTCAAAATCCCTGTTGTATCAAAACCCACACCTTTGTACACGGTAACATTTAAAAAAAAAACAACACCAATCAGGTTCATAGTAAGCTGAAGTTGATTGTTTGGGTCATGTTGATTTGAAGTAGAGATGAAGAGATTTAGTTCATCCTAGAGTGATGCCAGAGGATAAATATATCATCCAAATATTTTCGAAGCACTTTGTGTTCCCACTCTGCCTTTGAGGTAAAGTTGGGACTAAACCTTTTGCCCATAGCACAGTCTTTGATTTGCTGTTAAATTTGACCATTGACCTCAAAATCATTACTTTAAACTGAGTTTCAGTAGCTTCAATACCTCTGTAGTGGGACTGCGAGGGTCGGGATACTTATGGAACGCATTTTCCACAGACAGCAGACCCGCCTCAATATCAATATTTGTGTACATTGATTGATGTCCAGGGTCACTGACATGACGTCTTTGTGAACCTAGATGTCAGTTAACTTATTCAGGAAGTTCTAGGTGTGTTTAATAAAACTGGGGTGCCCGTTAGCAATTGGTTTCCGATAGTCAATAAATTCTGAAATGTGTTAAGATTCAGAACCTCAATCTGATACTACAGGCCTACCTTGGGGCATAGACGGTTGAGGCCATTTCTCCTGGGGTTTGTGAATTTTTGGAAGAATGTAAACAAGCCTATTCTTAGAATCCTGTCCTGCGAGTAGATAATCTGCTTGCCAAGAAAGGATTTTTTTAACCTCTAAAGAAAGAAAGAAGTATTTCGTCGAAATTCATCCTATTTTCCGGCCAAATAGGATTATCTAGTTTTTTTATAATGGTCAGGGTAACTCAGTTCAGTCAGATGTCATTCTGATTCATATATGTAATCCTACCTTGATATTATAAAGTATTATTTATTATTTATTTGAATGGTGATCTGTTGCCAAGTTTTAAGGGAGCATTTCCATTATTCGCAACATGTTCATTCGCCATATGGCCGCTCTGATGTGCCAATGCAATGCTAATGCCTGGCGATTATATAGTGATCTGTAGCTATTTGCAAGTCAATTTTGCCAATCGCATTGTTGATTTCAAATGTGTATTGGGCATTTGAGAGAGTCAATTGCTGCGTAGCAATCTGACAAAGTATGTTAAAAGTCTTGCCTTTTTCGTCTGATTTACTAAGTCATTCATTTATAAAGGTATCGGGCTATTCAAAGTAAAATAACACGCACGCAAATGCATGTTAAAACAAAGTGCACAAAGTTACTCTGCAAAAAACAGTATAAAATATTTGCAGGTTAAATATTACGTATGTTTTCAAACTTAAACTGGCAAATAACATATGTTTACTGCCTTATTTTCAGGTCTGCCTTCGATACACATCATTGCGTACCACGTCATTGTAATTATCTATACAGAATGTTGTGACGAGAACTACTCATTCTAGTGTGACGCTATGAGCGACTACTCAAGCCCCTGACCTCAAGCCGCGACTATTAAATTTAACAAGAGAATTAAGTAAAGAAGTGTGCATGAAGTTTTGTTATCAATTGATTCGTTTGTTGATACATTAAGTCCGGCGGAAAACATAATGTGCTTCAACGGTGGGTTGCTCAAAGCACTGTCAAATTTAATCTGCTATTAAAGATGGCGTCATGCCGTGTTGAAAGCCTATCGGTTACCCATTATTTGTCTTAAACTGTTGGTCTTGGCAGTATTTGTAGCAACTATGTGGCAATTCATACTTACACATTTCCAAAATATTCAAATAAAAAAATAATGGGACCATTGTAGCCTTTTCAACAGGTGATCTAAAACTATCACTTTACTTGTATTTTCACCAAATTGTTTTTGAAAGACCTCGTACATGCTCACGTTTTCAAATTATAGGTTCATTAAAATATAATGTTGTCTTATTTGTTTCTTTCATGTCTATTTTCTTCGTTTCAGGTATTGAATATTGCTTTCAGTAGTCCATATATAGAATGTTTTCAAAAACACAACAAGTCACCTGGGCTTGACAAATTTTATTGCATAATAAAATGACAGCGCAATACATATGATCAACATATGGTATAAAATAAAGCAAAAGCATATCATCAGATGATATTACGCAATACATATGATAAACATATGGTATAAAATAAGCAAAAGCATAAGCATCAGATGATATTACAATCAACATGGCATGGCAAAGCATATAAACAAGGCAGCATGGCATAACCCGGGATTAGAATATACATTCTAATCCCAGGCATAACAAAGGATATAAACAAGCTATAAAGCATAACGCCTACTTATATTTAAATATATATAATCACATACTGTATATCTTCAGCACTGAATGACCGACTAGTTAACAAATCCACCCCAACCCAAGTAGGGGGAATCTAGGTGGAGTAGGGTAGGGAACTGAGTATGTGTAAAGTATTGCTATGGTCAGGTTTAATATACTGGAACACAGAATCGCTCTTCCAATCTCCGATAGAGCGAACCACAGGCAGGGGCACACCAGCACAGACGAGCCAAGTGCAGCCCCCCAGGAGCAGGCTGTGAGAGTTGAAATAACAAGGGGGGAGACCAATGCGACATAGAAGGCCTTTTAACAGGGCACGAAACTGGGAGGACTTGAGGCAAGCCACATTCGATTTAGCAGGCTGCAGGGATAGTCTATCGTTCACCGTGTCTATCTCAATATCAAGAAATGTTAGGCAAGTGCAGGGGTCCACTGCTTTTGTCCAGTTAATTTGAAAACCCAGGGAACGAAGTAACACAATCAGGGTATTGCATGCAGTTAAGCATTCTTTAAAGGTCGGTGCATACATAAGGAAATCATCCAAAAAAGCGACACATTTCAAACCACGTCTGTTCATCATGCGACATGTACTTTGAGTTAACCGGTGGAACACCATTGGACTTTTCCGGGCACCAAACGGTAAAGTTGTGTCCACAAGATATGTCGGGTTTGAATCACCCATGAAAGTCCAATGTAGGCCTGTGTAGTCATAATTAGACGGGTGAATCCCGACGGCACGATATGCTGATTTCAAATCAACTTTACCAAGAAAATAGCCAGGCTGAATATCTGTTAGCACTCCCTTAACGGTTTGATAGGATTGTGGCTCATTAGTCGCATAGTCATTGAGACTTGTACCCACTGGTCTACTGGCATCGTGAATTAACCTAACACTACCATCAGATTTGGGGATGGCACCGATCGCACTAACAATCCTCAGTGGGCGTTAACCCGCACATAGTTATTTTAGGAAAGCTTTTCCGACAAAGTTTTTTCAGTAGCCTTAGGATCACGTAAGGCGGACAATGAATTGGGTGTGTAGGCCTTGGTAGGATTAATGTCATTGTCATCGACTAAGGAAAACCCACACTTAATCCCCTGTAGTAGAAAATCTTGATCACAGTCCGACGTCAGCTCTTTCTCCCATACATGAAGTCGGAGAGTCACACAGGATGGATTGAAACTGTGAATTACATGGCTGCCCGGTTTTTTGCCGGATTAGGGGGCTTATTGTTATAGTCATTGTGAGCAGGTGAAAAACATGACGAACATACATGAGAGTAATTACATACAACCATAGTGCACACATGTTTCCCATTGAACTTCCCACATATGGGTTTACCTGACTGGGGATCAAATTTTTAGCGTGAAGTTGCCGGACTCTCAGCACAAGCTGAATTAAAATTTTGACGTTATTGCTGTGGGTTAGGACGGTCAAATTTTGGACGCAGCATCGCCTGCATGAGAAAAGTATTATCATGATCCCAGGATGAATTTTGTGTTGATGGTGTTGGCGGAGGAACTCAATGTCATAATTTAATATAGATTCTCAATCAAATACCTGGGCAAATGTACCAATCTTGGTTATATAAGCACAGTAACTTAGCAAAGTTTCTTGGGAGCAGTGGTCCTTTGTTATCATTTCAGTTAGAATTGTAATGGACCCTTCCATAAATTGAGCAATGGTGATTTTGTCATGCAGAATTTTACTGTCTTTTAATTTCAGCTCAATTTCAGCTTCGTGGAGATTGGAGGCGCTATCTTGATAAAATCTCTAACATTGCGTAATGGAGTTGCATTACTTTGCGTAGGAAGTTGTGGTAAAAACTGTGATAAAATATCCAACATACCAATATTATCCGAGTTTGAAGCCATATTAGATGGAGATAAGTGATTTTGTGGAAAGTGTCTTGCGATCCACTCGCTGCCTGCAATAACTTGAATATGTCGTTGGTTGACAAATTCGTTGCCGTTCCCGTGTTGTTGTGTATTCCTTCCGATGAGGATGTGTGTTCTTGAGTGCGAGTGCCGATTTCTTCCGCCACGTCATCACTTCTCCTCGGAAATTCTCCTTGTGCCGTTCTGTTTTTCGCGGAAACGCCTATATATCCGGGAATGTCTATCAGGGCATGTTCAATATCAATCTTTGTCCGATAGGTAAAGTGGAAAACTCAGAGTCGACGATTGCCGGAGAAAGCAATTTAAGGCTCATAGCAGTTTCAAACCCTTGCTCTATAAGGGTGGTAATAGTATCTGTTTTGAGCTCAAAACTTTTCGCCCACTCATCCATGTCAAAGCTGCTTTCCATTGCTCTTTGTTGACTCCGGGTACGAGGTTCTTGGTCCGCCATATTACAACAGCAAGTCGTAACTGTATAACATTAAGCTTACCAGAGCGCAATTCCAGAATTTGTAGTTATTTAGCATAGTTTGGCAGGTAGCGCATAGCCAGAAAATTTTTGCCAACTGACAAATTTTTGAACTGCCACTGAATAAAAGGGGCAATCACAGCGCCCCCTGGGTAAAGTAAACCAACAGACACGTGACCTGCTGTGTTTTACGACAACTTCACAGTTTACCCCATAAAATTGCTGACAACAGTGTTGGAGGTAGCATGCACTGGCACGCTAGAAGACCATAAGTTTTCGATCACCAATCTCTTTTCATAATCCTTATCAGCAGCTTATTCCAGAAACACTTCCTATTGTGATACAAGATTTATATTATAGTTATAATTAGCCCTAATTTACTCAGTGTATGCAAGAAGTATTGTTCTTGCAAGAGTAATCGCTCACAATGAAGTTGTTTGATGCAAAGTGATCCAGTCTAGATTTTTTCAAGATTAAACCCTTATTTTTGACGTTAAGATATACTTTTTGGTGCATATGCTTTAATACAGGTTTTATTTATTATTTGTTCACGTCGTATAAGTGTTGCAAGCATTTGTCAAAGTTATGGACATTTATCCTTATGTAATAGAATCTGCATTTAAATAAAATAAAAATATATATAATACATATACGTAGCGTACGTCCTAGTAAAGTCACCCTTGACTTTTGGATTTAACTTTGAGAAGATGAGAACAGGATCCGACTCCGATTCATAACACGAGTAGGAATCCATAGTCTCTCTTTGTGTGTACATCCATCAGATTGTACTGTTATTCTAGTTTAGCCTTGCTTTGAACCACCTTTTATATGCAGTGACAAGTGTCAATTTGATTAAACAACAAGAGGCCCGATAGGCCTTGTGGCGCTCACATGAGTTATTTCCAAAATTGGTTGGACAAACAGATGCTGATGTTATAACACTGCTTTGTAGAAGAGAT
>JAVFBZ010002737.1:0-12511 GCA_032466195.1 Katharina tunicata
TCAAAGTAATTGTTTTAGTTTATGCACAAACTTCAAAGTTGGTTAAAATCAAGGCAATCAGAATTTGTCGTAAACCCTAATTTTGAGTGCTTATGTTACTTTAATGTGCAGTCAACACTAATTTGTTAATATATTATTATTCACTCTAACTGTCACAGCAAATTCTTTCTTGCTGATAATACAAGTATCACAGAAATAAACAATCACAAAGATTGATCAACAAGTTATATCTTGCTATAAAATTCAAACAAATCTAGAACCAGTAGATAACTATTATAAATCATGAATTGTAACATGATAACAGGAGTCTATAAATACTTATTTCATAACAAAAATCTTCAGTGTGGAGCCAGTTGCTCAAAGGGGTAGCCTATTAGCTGCTAATACCAGATTAAATCCCTTATAGAGGTATTAGAGAAAAGCCTTCAACATATTATCTAGGATTAACTTTAATACTGCTTTGAGCCATTGGCATCGGTACAATAAACATTACTTTAAAATTGTAATATAACATGATATTTAATAGTTCTCATAAAATATTATTATCTAGTAAATACTGCATATTTGTAGGTCAATAAATTATCACAATTTGACTTCACATACTGGTACTTATATCTTTGTTTGACATTATGCTCATTCACATAATGCTAACATCACAGAATTTATTTAAACTAGATAACATGATCCAGCCTTTGTTCAGGCTTCAATAGTAAACTTTAATTCAAATCAAATTGGCAAGCTTAACAAGCAAAGTTAAAAACGTACAGTTACATTTTTAAAAATTGGTTGTCGTATAAAAATAGATTTTTATAAAACCACCATGAAGTCAATATTCCATCAGAAGTGAACGTTTAGATATAAACAGCCTCGTTTGCAGCATGCGGTGATTCTATAGATCTTAGGAAAATATAGACAAATTGATATTCTAACTCTTTTGCAACATTTAACCATACATTTTTCAGAAAATGATGCTAGTTTGCTGCCATCTCAAATTCTGAGATATTTAACAAAAGTCAATGTATTCTCCTGACAACAGAAGACAGGCAGAAGTAAAATAAAAATAAAAAAGACAAACTTTGTTTTTGATTTAATTTGATTACTGATACAGTGATACTGAGAACAAGATATTGTTGATGAACTGATGTTTCCTGTTCAGTGCTAATTGAAGAAGGTTGTTTGTTTGGCACCAATAATGCCAAGTGAAATAAATAAACTGGAAACAACAGATTACATTGGAAGGCATTACACCACATCAAAAGAAGGCTAAATTTTATGCCATTATGCTGCATATTTGTTTTGTCAATTTCGAAAACAAAATGCACTGCCATAAAACTCGTATTTTATATAAATATAAATAAACGGGTACAAAATATTGAAAATAACAACATTAGTAAAACATTACTCAGACCATCTCTAGGTTGTAACAAGTAGACATAGTCTGTTTCATCAAATTGTATAAGTCCAATTCAACAAGGAAATATGTGTTTACAAAGTTATTTAAATTTTTAAAAATCTCATTAAGAATTCATTAAAAAAAATATTTGTCAAGAAATTATATCAACACTAATTCCAAAATTTCACATGTGCAAAATAAACAAATGTGATAAAATGTGTGCAAATTGCATCTCAAGGCTTTCACAGTTAGAATTTATTGCAATTTTTCTCTTTCGAAGTTATTTTTGGCATTATTAAATATGTCACGTTTTGATATTATGCTTTAAAACAATGTCACAGTAATCTGTTAACCATCATCTGAATAGAGTTTAGTACTGTCATCAATGCTTTGGTTTATGATATAAGTTAGTCTTAGAAATTTTGGCCACAATTCTTGTATGCAACATAAGAAAATCTGTACATGATGAATCTCAATGAAAATTTAAATATTTGGATAGCAAAGAAGGTTGTTTTAATTTTGATATATCTTGCTCTTTAACACATCTTCTGATTGTTATTCTACACTGACTTTGTAATGTCATAAGAACGGGTACAGTATACACGTGAACCGTAACTCGTTTCTGTTCCAAAGTTTCATAAATAGGTGAGCTGATCAACCCTAGCTTTGTACCACATTGGCTGAACAAGGGGCGGTAACTCTTGCAGCAAACCAGGGAACTCAAGTTGAATTGACTGTTGGTTTTGACTGGCTCTGTGTACAATGGTACAGATAGTGTAGCAAGGATCTGATAGGTAATAGAGTTGAACAGGACGTAAGCAGCAGTTCTTTCCGTCCATGAAGCGTCAGTCGTTGAACAACTCACCACAAGGACATGTCCATCAGGTGAAAACTGAGCATGTAGGAACTTTGTGCGAATATCTGACATCCCCCCCAGCAAGCCTAACAAGTCTTGTTTCTGAGAGCAGCTTTTTGCCATCCAGTCCACCTCACTTATGCCCGAGGATGAGCACTTTTCATTATCGCTGGATTGCTTTCCGTTGATGTTAAAACAAACCAGCTTTGTATCTTCCGCCAGAGGGTGGTGTAGTATGACTGGCAGTAAGACACTAGGCACGCAGTACAAGTACACAGGGACAGTGTGAATTCTAGACAGCCATGGAATTTCGGAGCAATCAGATTCCGTCAGACTGGCATCTTTCTGAAACACCTCAAGGCTTAATGTATTCACACGGCGAAACTCCTCATTGTAGGAAAAAAGACAGGCTAACAATGGTGCCTCCTTCATGGCCATTGAACATGCCAGAACATCCAGAAATGGACTAGAGTGTTTTGTAAACACACAAGTTGAACTTCCATCAGGGCTTATGCTCATAAACAAATTATCTACCTCATCTGTGGCACGCTGTGACTTGAGTTCAAACTGTAGCAAGTGAAAGTCCTGTCTATGCCTTGCAATAGGAATAACCTGCTTAAACTCTAATTGATTCTTTCTAATAGATTCTATTCCAAGATCTGATAAGGCAGGAGTTAGTTTCACACTGGAGTTTTGGTGCTGTTGGAGATACAAGGTCTGGTCATGCCAGCAAGCAAATGATAATGGACAGCACCTCGCTTTGTACTGTTTACTACACCTTATCTCTCCACACAAGGAAAGATCACATGTCAAACTTTCCTTGCCACTACCAGTAAATGTAAACTCTGGGGGAAACAAAATAGAAAGTATGGATAAATATAACATCAGGATACAAAGAACCATGGCTAAGGTTGAATTGCTTCCAATTTGGTATTTGTATCACAAGGAATATCATAAAACAAGGAACAGATAAGAAATTGTCCTTGTTTTGTTTTTTTCTTCACAAAAATTTTAAATTCAAAGCATAACATATACAATGGGTATCTAAAGTGACATGACAAAGCTTAACTCCACAAACAATACATTAGAGTGTGTAAATATAGGGCCTACAAGGGGATTAACTCTATGTGTGTAAGTGTATCATGCTGTCATGCACTGGAAGACCTTCTAACGGCATATTTCAACTAATTCATACAGTCATGTTATGGGACCATCGGCTTGTGGCGTACGGCAAATTGCTTTCTCCAGACTGATCTTCTTGTCTTGTGTACATGGTTTGTAAGGTATAGGGTTCACCCACATTACAGACTTAGCCACATGGATGTAGATAGCGGGATGCTTGATTATGACGCCAGGGGGCATAACACGGTGTCATAGATTGAGACACTGGTTTCCTCTTAACCTGAAAGTGTATGCCACAACAAGAGTATTCGACTGGACATTTAATATGCTGTATATCCTGGGGCTCTGATTGCAGATCCGAGGTAGGATATTAACCAAAAACCAAAATCAAGGTGATCGTTATCACTGTCTCCTCGCCCCAAATAAGCCTGTTGTGGTACTGCCTTTCCGGTTATCGGAGAATTCCGTGTCTATTGTCCTAGCGCCCCTTGGCATCATAATGGAGCATCCCATTATTTAATTTTATGTGGCTAAATGTGTGGTATGAGTACACAAGACAATAAATCAAAAAGTAAAAATGTAATTTGCCCTACATTCCCAGCAAGTCACATAACGTACATAAGTAAGTGGAAATATGTGGTTAGAATGTCTTTCAAGTGACATAGCAAAGCACACTTACACATATATAGACATTTGGGGGTGAGCCATTTTCATATGTAATGGGGTCTGAACCTCTACTCAATCTAGGCAGCCATTTGTCGATGCATTCATCACTTGTCTTGTCCCCTGAAGACTAAACGCCAATAATAATGTGTAGCAATTTATTTATAATTGTTCTACTTTTAATTGCACAGAATAATTTGTCCGCCAAAATCTCAAGACAAATTATTGGTGAACCTGGTTCTTAACAAATTCGCATAGTTTCTGAACCATGAAGGGGGTTTATACTTAGCAGAACATTCTGCAACATCCCCTGAAAAGATGTATTATTATTATTTTGTAATAAGTGCGATATAAAGCAAAGGAAGAACCAACACTTTTGTCATTATAAAGGGCTAAGGATCAACGTATAGTCTTTACAAAACCATCACTTAGACTCTTAGAGTAAATCTGAGGATGTCAAATCTTATTCTATAAGTCAATTTTATAACAATAATCAATAGGCCTATGTAGCAAACTTACCTTTGCTGTCAGAAAACTCATCCAGACTGAGTTCATGTTGAAAATGAGCAGTACCTGAGCTCAGTCCAACATACTCACTATTGTTATTGGTACACATACTGAAGTGTCCGCATGCACTGCAAACTCCACAATCCCATAAAAAGCATATATGCTGCAAAATAATAACAAAATGGGATGTTTGATATATTATCTTGTCTAAGGGACAGATAAAAAAAAAAGAAGGAAAAAAAAAGACGAGAAATATTGTCATATGAATGTAGAAAGAAAATATTGCCATGTCTAGAAAGGTGATACTGTAAACAGTAGGGGAAAAAAGTGTGATATTAGCTTACATGTACATACAATCAGTATATTCATGTCTTGTAATATTTGCAGCTGATTAAAAATGATACATATATATAGCATGTTACCTTTATAGTCCTTCAGTCAAAATCATAAAAAAATGTTTACCCAGAGTGTTTGTTATGCAAGGTCAACTTCCTATCTTTATAATGGTCTAGTAAAGTAACACTGTATAGACTTTTCCTGTCACAAGGGAAGCACATACTATTCTGTCATATTACATGAGTGAAATAACACTGACTATGGAATTAAACCCCTAGCAAACAGCCTATTATCAAAGGCCACATGCAGAAGCTAAATAAATTATTGTCAAAATACACTGCGTTGGAAGAAAGCCAAATATTAGCATTTCCGAGAAGTGTATTAACCTATACAGCTACATATTGGTCTGGAATTTAATCACCTCGTCTCATGATGATTACAACAACAAAACAGGCAACACAAATTGAAAGTTTGTGTGTCTGTTTTAAAGCCACAGAACGCCTGTTATTGTCCTCTCAGTATTTACTTAACACTTAATATGTTTGGGGCTACACACCATGGTGTACAAAAGCAGGAATAGACGTTAAAATCTAAATGTACTACATTTACGTAAAATTCGCTTTACAAACAACCACAGCTATATAGCCTGCCACAGAAAATGCATAATCAGGAAGGAAGTTTAACGATAATACTGTATCGTGAAACGAAATCTAGCCGACCAAAGGGAAGTACACATAATTTAGAAATTATATTATCGAAACCGAAACCAGTCGAATGCAGTTGGGTATATGACTTGTATTCATTAGTTATTGGCAAGTTGCCAAGATTGTTCGAAAATCTTTTTCGGCTTTAAAATACAGAGCTATACAATTACTTACCATCAGATCAAAGTCATGTGTATGGATTGAAAGCTTTTCGACAACTGGTCACTGAATCTCACGTTCCACTGAAAATTCGTCTGCCCCGTAGGTAAATCTGCCTCGCCCATCATACAACCTCAAAACGGTGATACCTGATGGGGAACTAACAGATATTTCAGAAGCTGTCTATTATCTCGTCTAACAAATGCACTATAGAGATATTTCACATCATCAGTTGATGTTAAAGAAAGGAGAAAACAAATGGGAATCCCCCTGCAAAAACACAGGCGAGTGAGTCTATGAACAAGTATAGGTTGTAATGGAACTGTCAAGTTTGTTGATATGTTTGCCACGCCACCTAGCGGAAAGATATGTGTGTTTTTTTAAATCATGTTTAAAGCAAATTGTTTGACAACATTAAAATTAAAATCATTCTATTCGTTTATTTATTATTTATTATCTTTCAACCCAGAAGGCAGTGGCACAAATATATATTTATTTGTGTTCGAAATTCTTTTCCTAAAGAAAAGGCAACAGGATAGAGTTATCTCCTCGTGAAAGGAGATTCAAGCTCCGCCCCTTCTCGTGGTTAGTTGTAAACAATGAAGCCGATCTGAACAAGTTTTTTCACGGTGCGACATGTTTCTGGTTAAATAATGGAATAGTTGAATGAACGTCAGTTAACCGAGTCTGTTTCGTGTGAGGACTGGTTATTTATATGCTTTATGCGTTGAGTTATGTTAGAAATATCAAGTATTCAGACAGAGGGACGGAAACGCTAGGTGGCGAGCTGACTGGCGTTTTACGACACGGCGAAATTCAACACGTAATCCCATCATCCTGATCGATACCACCACTCGCAAACAGAACTGGCTTGCGGGGTGGATAAGCAGCCAGAAAATCTATTCTTACCAGTATGTCTGCTGATAGTAAAGCTAAGGGAAGAGTGAGTCAAATTAGAACATACTAAGCTATAGTGTAACAACTTACTATTCCTAGAATCTGGACTCCCCATGTACGCTCCTGTGGGTCCCGTGTGTGCTCCGGATTCCGTGAGCTAACAACTTACATGCCTAACATTGTGAACATTCATTCATTTACCGAAATCAGGACTGTAGACCATGATGGACCTAAGTCGAGCTTCAAATGGGCTTAAGGTACTGGCGTATGAAGTGAAACATTGTATGGGGCTTGCTGAATAAAAGGGAAACTACGCTTAACATGGGACCAAAGAAATGAGAGAACTGAATATGGACATATATATTGTTCCATTTTTAATATCATATCTTTACTAATATAAATGTGCAACAGATTTACCAAAATGTCATATATATGCTTGCAGTCAATGTCATACAGTCAATCATTTATAATAAGCTATCCTGTTTGTCACATTATCATACTTTAGAAGAAGAGAAAAAGTGCGTGGTATATACAATGTACATGTATTTATTTAAATACGGAAATTCTTGTTGGTTGATTTAAAACCACATGATATATTGCTGTGATATACAATGATCTCAAAAAAATATTTAGTTGAATTGAGATAGGTACATATAGTATACTGTTTGATGTAATTCATAATCAATAATTTATTAAAATGAATTTTTAATATATATTATGAGAATTGTAAATAGGAAATAATATTTATATATTTATGGTACATTTGAGATAATATATTTAATAATTTAATATAATAAGTTATTTAAGTAGTGAAGCATGCCTTCCTTAAATGTAAACAGTACATCCTACCAGTCAGCTCTTTTGGCTGGATGTGAGAATGTTCAGCATAATGGAGTAAACGAGCGATCTCTCATTAATAATGCTCACAATGCTTTAAGCATATGGCCGGGTAATGTATGTAAGTTTGTGGAAAAATGTGTGTCTGTTCTGGATAGCAAACTCCCTGCCACAGTGTCCGAGCTGTTAGTTTATGGTCAAACTTCTGTAGCCCTTCATAAACATTTCACCGATGTATCTTACAGAGGATGCCTTTGTTTTAATGAAACCTTATTCAATTCGCACTGCCACAGTCTTCATAAATACATATACAAAGCAATTCGATTGTGCTATGAAATCGGTGATACCAGTGACAGTTTTACTGGATTTGTTCAGATTCTTATTGAAGAAGTTTTTGTCTGCACTGAAGATTTAGGACCATTCTTTAGTGTACTGAATAAACACCCGTGGCCAAACTCTGAGGGAGACATATTGTTTCCAAGTGGTGGGACCAATATGAACATTAATCTGCTTGCTATTGAATACTACATACGCCCAATACTTAGTGCAGGAAAAGAAGAACTGAGAACGCTGTTTAATGGTTCATATGCTGCAGCAAGGGCCACCAACTCTTTGAACAGCTTTACTTGTTTTACCCAAAGTTACCTCCCGTTGACTGCTGCCGCATCATCTGCTAACGATGACGCTTTGCTGCTGTTGTTACAGTACGGAGCTGATCCTTTTATTTCTTCACAACAGGCTTCTGCTGAAAGTGACGATCACAAGAAAACAGAAAGTGCCTTTTCTATTTTGATCTCATCGCTGAATTGTTTGGCATTTGTGAAAAGCAAATGCGTCTCGGCGGAGGCCAAAAAAATTATTTGGTTTGAAGAAGAAAAAATCTTACGGTGCTTGGAACACGTTCACGCAGTAAGCTATTCCTTACCGATAATTTCTAGCAATTCTCTGCAGGCATCCACTTTGTGGACTGGGAACACCACAGTTCTCAGTGTATTTTGGCCGACGCTATGTAAACGTGGTTTGGTTGGTCTGCAATCTCTTCAACATGTATGCCGCTATACCATTCGTCAACAACTCACCACATCAACATCATTTCATTTACCAGACGCCATCGCAAAACTTCCTTTGCCGGGTAAATTGAAGACTTACATCAACCTTAATGACTAATATAAAGTTAAAGGGATAAACTTTTTGTTTCTTTCATTAATTGTGTGTAATAAATTGGGAACTAATTTGCACATTCTTTGCATGTAAACGATATTGCCCATTTTTTTTCACATTTGTATATTTACCAGTATCTCCTAATTTGCCAATAAAATATACTTTAGTCAAACGTGTTGGATGACAATATTACTATAATATTAATAATAATTTAAATATGAAAATATGTAAAGAAACAAATAAATAAAATTGCTTTATATAACATAAATCTGTTTCATTTTCTCTGTAGTATCTATAGCCAGTTATGGAATTAGGGCCGTGTTACTTCTATGGACAGTGTCTTGTGAGTGTATGTAGGGGGATGGGGTGATTCTCGACGCATCGTTTCAAATAGCGGATGCTTTGGTGGGAGCCTTATGCGGGGGACACACGAGCGAATATAATCGCCAGGTCGCGGCGATCTGATCCCCAGCGAATTCGCCAGCGAAAATATTTGGCCGACTTGACTGAGCGCGCACACCTGGCGATTGACCCAGCTATCCGGTGTAGTTTTTCCCTAAAAAAAAAACAACGCAAGCCATGTGATTTGTCCAATATGACGCGATCGAAACGGAAATTAGCTGCCGCTGCTGCGATTTATGTACTCATTAAAAGAAGATTAAGACGTAGACAGATGGGAGAAATATTTGGACAAAAAGAAGGACAATGCGGCGGCAGAGTCAAGGCATGTATGTCAATTTAGTTAAAGAATTGGCAAGCTAAGATAAGCCAATGTATCGGGGCTACATGCGTATATATTAAATGTTATATATATTAAAAAGGCACGGTCTTTCTGCCCAACACAGCACGAATTCCTCCTTTTTCTTCCAGACTTCATTCATGGAAGTTGCCATTTTGTGTGTCATGTGAGAAGAACTCGAACTCTGATTGGTTTATCATCATCGATTCGCGCGACTGTACTCGCTTGCGTGAGTGCACGGGCGATCACTCCGGACGATCAATCGCTGGCGACTAAAGGCCGGCCGAAAATATCAAAAAGGTTCGATCCGAGCGACTGGTCGGCCAAACGTCTTCGGCGATCATAATCGCTGTCGCCAGCCTGAACACACGTAGCGAATTTTTCAGCGATTGGTTAAATCGCCGCGATCGGACGATTATATTCGCTCGTGTGTCCCCCACATTACCCACAGCATGTATTATAGTTACTCACGAATTGATATCATAAAGCCCATGTCTATCCACTCGGCCGGACTACTTTGAAAGTGTGGACCAATAGAGTCAATACGAGTATGTCTCCACTGTATAATAATAATTTACATGTATAATACAAAAAATGACAATATATGAGAGACAATAAATACTGGTTTACAGGAAAATGAAAACCAGCAGAAGAAGCTCACTCACACAATTTGGTGTATAGTATACAGCCCGCCATGCGGACATAATTCTCGATGACAGCAAAATATCACTACAAGGTATAACGTAATATAAGTTTCTCCTTTCCCTTCATACCATATACATAGACACAATTTATAGTCCTTGTAAAATTTGTAGATATTCCCAATACTCTTATCTTAGACTATTGAAACAATTCTGGAACCGACAGCCTTTAATAGATTCACGACATGCCCTCTTGAACATTCAGATCGTCCACAACATTATCAATTTATAAGTAACTAAGACACGCTGTGGGTAAAGGTAGGTTTTCGAGCAATGAACATACGGATACTTTGGTTTAACTTTGACAATATTGCATATACACTGTAGTTGATAGACAAAAATCCAGGAGACTGGGAGGCTGAGAATTGCCTTTAATGGCATCCGTTCTTCTTCGCTGAGACTAAATGCTTCTTCTTTTAAAACTCCCTACAAAGCGATGAAACTCAGGTGAAAGACGAACATGAAGCTCCACTTTGCTACAGTCTTGCCATCCTTTCAGAAGTCTTGGCTGTACGTGACTTGGCATCATTTCACTATCGTGCCCGTACAATGATATCAAACATTTCCTGTTTCCATCCATCAGGACTGTATAGTTGGATGTGCTATAATTGTATCCGAACACTATTCAATTCACTCCCAGTTTCAAGCAACGATGAAACAATAGGGAAATCTTTGTAACCACAGGTGGAATCAAAGAATACTGGACTAAAGCCATGCATCATTAATCCAGAGCAATTAAATACAGCGGCTCGGGCAGAAAGAAATTTTTTGCGATTTCGTAACTGCGTAGATTTGTCTTACAGGCTAATACCAAAGGTGTGTGTCCCATGAAGTCTCTAGCATCCACGAAAACCGATTCTTGTTCAAATAACAAGCACACTGTTCATGAGGTGCTCGCCATATTACGTGCAGCCATCTGTAAAGGGTACTCGGTCTCTGTTATGACCAGGGAGTCTGTTTTTTTTAGACTCCCTGGTTATGACCTTCTATATATAATTTTGAGTAATATCAAAGGTATTGATATATAGCGAAAATCGAGAGGAATTGAGATACAAGCTGTTATGGTTAGAGAGAGATCGTATATATAGTTGAGGGTCAGTTAACGATAAACAGTAGATATTACAACGGAAAGTTAGTGCAAAATCTTATAAATTGTTCGTTTAATTTTCTTCTACTATACAAAACAATGGTCATAGTGATGCAGATGTCGACCAGTTTTAACATTTAGCCTATTTCATTCACTGTATATGTTTTAATAAGTTTTTCGATGATATCATCATTGTCATCCATACAAGGACGAAGGAAGCGAGTAAGCCCTATAATGCTGTTGATTCTGTGATGTTCAAGCGGTTGCTTGAATCATGTAACTCTTTCCCGAGGAATACGATTGACGGAGAGGTGTCCATCTGAGAGAAAACAATCAACGATTGTACAGGGAATCAACAAATAATATTTATATCAAAAATAAAGAAGGAATTTAAAGAATAGCGATAAAGCAATGCTTCGGGCAAAATATCACGAGAATTTTACTCAAGATGTTATCTTTCTGAAAAGTTGCATACACGAACCATGAAAGTCAAATGATATTAAGAAAATGTATTGATAATGAGCCGTTTTATAGGGAAATTTACACAATGAATTAATCAATTCAGTGATGCATTTCTCAGATTGTATCGCAACTTCTTAACACAACGGTCTGTCGTATTTTACTCCCATGGCCTATGCATGTGTTCAATGAAGAAAAAAAGTATATTGTCGAGAGAAATTTGCTCGGACGCATGCAGGGCGTCGACTTGGCCGATGGCAAGTGGAGACATTGGACAATATGTTAAAAACGTCAATGACCTTTTAATATAGAATGAAAAAAGAAACAATTCTAGCAAGAAAGACACTGATTCGGTAAGCCTCGGTCACCTGCAAGCGGATTGATTATACTTTAGAGTCTACATTGTCTCATCGAAACATTAACGTGTCAATTCATTGTATCGTGTAATTTGGGCGTTGAAATATAAATAAACAAGTTTGATGTGACTACCATGATGAATGTCCAATTATTTTGCCGTCGTATAACTTCATCAGGAGCCAATAAATATATTAACATGTACCTAGATATCTAAATGTATGTGTGGTATATATTCGCCACATAATTTATGTTTCACTAAAATCTCCACTATCCAACTCCGATTTTACATTTTCTCGAGATGTCTGGTGGTTACCCATAACAACTCGAGATCAAGATCTATTCATGAAGCACAGTTTCCTTGTTCTCGAAATCTCCAAAACACCCCTCTCTAAAGAAGGAAAGCGGGGGTAATTTGATTAGGCCCTACTTCATGCCCCACTGAGAATGATTAGCTATAACCCCATTAAACATACATAAAACCACTGAGGATTTTGGAAGGGGGCAGTGTTTATGGCCAACATATGTTCTGAATT
>JAVFBZ010002748.1:0-12511 GCA_032466195.1 Katharina tunicata
ACACTGAAGAGCTCCACAAAAGCGTGCTCAAGCAGCTGAAATCTGCCTTGATTTTGTACTTTTGTGCGCCTCGAGCGATGAATATTGCGCAGCACAAGCTGTAGGCATATATGTGTCTGGCGGCTTTTCTTTATTTTCCTTGCTGCTGTGTTAAAGCTCTTCATGGTGATAAATTCGATACACCCTCTGGCTGGTTGGGTATACGGGTAAATATTTCCTGAAATATTTCGTGAAAATATGATTCTTCTCGAGGAAATATCCACCCGTATATCCAACCAGCCAGAGGGTGTAACTTATAATATACTTGTTATTTTCAAAGTAAAGGCAAGCTCATCCGTTCCAAAAGTTATCACTATTTTATTTCAGATAAATATAATATTTTTGGCGAGCATCATCTGGGTTCTTGTCACAAAACTGCGAGCGTCCCAATCTCTGGAGGCCAGGCAATACAGGTATGTGAAACTTTGTTGATTTATCTACAGTTAAAAGCAATGCAGCAAACATTATCAATTGTTCGCATATGGGAATTTATTTTCAAATAGACCGTCAACCAAATATGGTCCTTCGTTGTTGACCCCTTTGTTTGTTTTTTTTTTTTTTTTTTTTTTTATTCACCAGGAAAGTTGTTCGGGCTACGGTCATCTTGCTTCCACTCCTTGGTCTAACATACGTCATATTCATCACGCCCATCGGTAATGACGCCGTGTCTCACGCCGTGTTTGGTTACGTCAACGCCTTTCTTCAATCATTTCAGGTAATTCAGAAATACCTTCACTGTGCGTTGAACAAATTATTCTAACGCGAAGTACTATCAGTCTATGGCCATCCAATGTGGCTACAAATGTCAGTTTTATATATTACAAAAAAAATTTACTCACCGAAAAGGGCATTCCATTTGAGAGCAAATTTTTAAAAAAAGACTAAAACGTATACATGTATCTTCACTTCCCGCCAGATCCGGTTTTCGTTTGAACTGTAACAAAACTTCCATTTATTTGCTATAACCTTTTTACTAACGAATGTTGTTTTCATGAATGGAACTCAAGGGAGAACAAAACTAATGTCTCGCTATATGATGAGAGAGAAATCTGTCATTTATGGTTAAACATAAACTTTAAACCCTAAAATACGAAATAAAACTCAACTGTTGTTCCCACTCAAAGAACTGTTTTTAAATCGTGTTATTAACATTGCTGTCTATTGTTAACGATATAAATACAAATTTTTCAATCTTTTTGCAGGGATTTTTCGTTGCTGTTTTTTATTGTTTCCTGAATGGAGAGGTAAGAATATTAAGTTTAAACATACCCTTTACCGTTCTTATATTCATATGGCTACCTGATTGTTAAATTATGATGATTCGTTTACGTTATTTTTACAATGATGTTCTGGCTCGTTAGCCCTAGCTTGGTACTACCTTTACAATACATGCAGACTAAGTATGGTTAGAACAATAAACAACCTTCCAATGTGTATGGCTGCCTCTGTTGAAGGCTCCATGTTGGAGTTGCAACGTCAGTGTTAATAAAATCGTTTGTCCAGTTGACCAGATTTATGGCTATTATTGTATCAACAAAAGGTGAGACGAATAAAACTGTCTTTGTTAAATTTGCTTCAGCTCGGATCTCTGTAAGCTTTGTCTACTAGGTAAACGAGGAACGTTATTTTTACCGATGATTGAACATGGTGGAATATTGAAGATTATCTTTAAGTTTTCGTTAAAGTCAGTCTTTGTTCCTATTTCCTAATTTAGACGTAGTGTGGGCTTCATCTCTAGTATTACTCCTCCCAGGCATTGGTTATCCTTGTGTATGAACCGAGCTGCTGGAAGTGATAATGTTACAGACTCATTTTCCTTGTGCGATTATATTTGTCGCAGTTAGCGGTCACTAACGTGAACTACATCCATTGCCTCAAACAACAAAGAAAGATAATCCAATTAGTCCATGTAAACTATCTTTCTAGTGCTATACCGATTTTATGCCGAGAGCAGTGATATCGTCTTGATTATGAACCAGGAGTCTAAATAGACTTCCTGTTTATGCCTGCCTACAAGTCTCGCTACACAATCTAATGGCTCTGTCACACATTGACGATTTAGCCAGCGTATGCCGACATATGAAAAATTTGGCGAATACGCTGGCGTACGACGATGGGTTATGGGTAAGTTTTGTATAAGCTGAGAGCACGCTGAAGCACGCTGGTATACGTCGTAGTACGGCAAGGTCGTCGAAAAAATTTGTGCATGCACAAAATTCTCGACGTATGCCTGCGTATGGCTCATACGTCCCGCATACGCGGGCCATAATTTGTAGGTAAGTTATGCGATCGTTGACACACGTTAGTTGTAAGTTATTCAAAACTTGTTTCTAACCTATGAGTAACGTGCTTTGAACATACAGTATGTCGAACTTATCTCCAACGCATATTGATGAATAAGAATACGCTATGTATACGCCCAAAATTGAAACAACAAAATCGATGGTTCAGTCTATGCCAGCGTTTTAGAGAAATGTTGATAGGTCGGCATACGCTGGCTAAATCGTCAAGGTGTGACAGGGCCATTAGGCACGAGTACACCAACAGTACTTATTTCTATTAGAATAAACCCCCAAAACGCAGCTGTTGAGTAGATAAAATGCACGAGAGGTGACGAGGAAATTGTGTCGGATCCCATTCTGAACAACCGGAATGATCGACAAGAGATAGTTAATGTACCACATTGTATGCAACATAAATTCTTTCGTACAGTTGGTACAACATAACTTCATTCAATATGAAGTTCATTCAATAAAAACCCCAACATACACACACACCTAAACTAAACTAAAAGTAAGGTAAGCTTTTAACAAAACAAAACATATATTCACATGCATACATTTTAACGCACAAATTTACCCCTGCTACAAGTACCAAAGAATAAGACTTCAAGAACACTCGTTCAGTATCTATAACTCTTTTGTAATTTGAGTTTTAATATAACGCTACTATTATTGTACTTCTAAACGACTGGCAGTACAGAAGACGCCACAGTACATTTACATATCGAAACAGAGGGTACCTTGACCACTGGTCTTTCTAAGAGCCCAGAGAGCACCTTGACACGGGTAACTCCCACCCAACCACCCGCGTTACCACTTAATCGGCTTTCATTAAAGGACCCTTAATCAGAAAGTTGATCATTGTTTGACTTATAATTGCATTTCAGGTTCGTTCAGTTGTACGAAAACGGTTTCGCTATTGGCAGGATAACAGAAGCATTGCTACAAGATACACTCGGGCATCATTCATGGGCACCCAGGCACCACAGTCATGCGCTGAGACGTCCCGGATAGACCATATGAGTGTCCAAATACCGTTGGTTAATGGAAAAGTTGATAACAACTCTAACGGCTTCGATGTCACGAAAGATTCATCGGATCAGCTAGAAGAATCGGAACAAGCCCTATAACAACCTTTTGAAATTCACAATGACAGTGGCTTTTTATGTAATTTGAGAGACAGACACTATTTTCACATGTCCAATATGTCCATGTCTTATATACAGAGTAACAAAGACTGAGTTGGATTGGATCTTAAGTATTTCAAACAAGTTGACTTGAATCATCTTGTGATGGAAAGATAATTTGTTTGGGTTCATTCTTAAGTGTTTCCTAAAGTGTATGGCTGGAATATTAGGATGTGAACCATGTGTCTTCTGCTGAAAGTCCACTCTATCAAGACACCATCTGAAATGTGCTAGTATATGTACAAATGTAGTATGTCGAAAGAGTTGATTGGATATTTCTATGTGCTGCCATTATTGGACAACTAATCAATCGAAATGCTTAACTTGGTCTTAGTGGATATCGAATACACGGAAATAAGTGGATCAATCTGTTGTTTGTTAATGTCCACTATACCATAACATTTTGTGCCATGCTCTTAATTGGACTCAGTTTGCATCCAGTATATTCCTGTGACAGCGAACACTAGGTTCTTGTTTTTGACTTTAATATATTTATATGCGTCTAATACTGGAATACCAGTCTATCCAAAGACTTTATTGGGTTAATTTGTTTTTTGATAAGAGAAAATATATATGTATATCAACACGGCTGGCATTAGATATCTGTTTTATAAAAGTCCTAACAGAGTCAATTATATATGCCGCTTTGGGGCATTATTTGGTGTATCAAAACTCTCGTAAATTAATTTTGAATGCTGATAGAAGTGTGTTATCTAAAACTCCATCTGATCAAGCGCTAATAGTGGCTTTGTAGTGTGTCTGCTGACTGATTTGATTCATTTCTCGTCCTCTGAAAAGTGGATTGTACTACACCACAATCCTCTAATTGCTCCAGATAGTGGACAAACTTACCATTCATGTTGCCTAACTAAAATCAAAGCCATCCAGGCCGTCAGCTAGGGTATGGCAAACTGGCTCTGACATTGTTTTCACGTCACAATTCAGACAAAATTGAAATTACCTGTGTAATGAAGTGGGTCATACTTTTTAAAAAGAACATCCCTGGACATTGTCATTGTCGGAAGGAAACTGACAAAGAGGAATGCCAATGACTGGAGACAAGGCTATCCGTTCAAACCCTAGATATGTCTGTGTTTCCTTTAGTGCTGCAAAACGTGGTAACGTTAAAATGCTTAAAGTATATATGTCGTAGCCTTAATGTAAACACTGTGTTATTGCGAGTGGATCTGGACATTGTTTGAAGGCTATGGAGTAAACATTGGAAATCACATGAAGAAAACATGTCATTATTTAAGTGTCTGAAATATCCACAACAGCTGCTGTAGTCAAATAAAACCGTTCCATATAGTTGTTTACTGAAATGAACTTGAACATGTTATATATCCTATGACAATGGACCCTGGAAATGAACCAGTGCTGTTCGTATTGTTTTAGACCTTTTTGTCTTTATTCTAATTATTTATTGTCAAGAGTAATTTATATTTACCAGGAAATGAAATGAACTTCTGGAAAGATATCATTACATCGATATCACTCAAGTGGATATCCGAAAACCTATTGTAAGTGAAAACATTTTTCAGTGTTTTGTTCACCTCGACCAAAATGAAAAGGTTGGATTAAATGGCCAACATAAGTTTATGTGTATTTAATGTACCTTGTTATTAATGTTGCTGTACAATGGTATCATTTTACCAAACTTAACATTTTGCCCTAACCATGACCGTCAGAAATATCATATAACATTTATATTTAATGAATTAGCCAGAAGTTGTTTCTTTCACAACTTTTTTTCTGATTTGCCAAATATATAACACAATTCACCCTCATATTTGTGTAAAGTGTCTTTTTTCTTATTTTACCGTCCTTACTGTACGTAATTAAATTGGGCGTAACCCTAAAACAATCAAGTGACTCGGATTCATCGCCTTGTTAGAGCAAGCGTTAATCATACACATGTTTTGTGGACATATGGAGCCAGGTGTCGTGTCCATAATCAGTTAATATTCTCCAACATCTTTAACATAAATGTTTACTGATGATTAACTACTGTTTTGTGTGGTCATTGAAATAGATCTGTACTAGAAAAAGCAAATTACTTGGAGGTACGACGTACATGGTGTGAATGTCTACCATAACCATGTATTCTTAACGTGTCTCTTACAATAACATTCAAATTCACACCCACTCAGTACCTCATTCTTGATGTATTTCCGATAACACAATTCCGGTCTGCTTCGTTAAACTCACGGTTAGACGCATCTTCAACAGTTTTTAATATAGGTTGAAAATATAATAACATAAACTGGGATTCTGTCATTTATCCACCTTGTTTCACCCCGTGCAAATGGCGTCAGATTTGAACATAACTCCATTGTATACAACGGTCCTTTGATTCAGTTCGTTAACGGACCTTGTATGCAATGACTATGATTTTTTTAAAATAGCTGTGAACGCTTGGCATAATTAATCGAACTATGAAGAAATTTAAACTCTTTTACGTGGCGTAATAACCTTGTAGAATTTGTCATTTTGATCTAAGGTTATGCTTATTTCATTTGCTTTAATGTTACTTACTCTATGTCGATTTGTATTGGCGCGGAATGCACTTGACGTCATATAGGATACGTTTATCAACATGCAATACAAGTATTTACCTGCAGCGGTAAATATACCGCTAATGAGCTAAAAATTGCATGCCATTACACTAATGCCGATAATCGGAAGGTACCGGAGATAAGCAATGTTGAACTAGATTGAACTCTACTCGTGTGTATAAATTTGAATAGATGTCATTTGACCTCACCACAATCTTTCCCGAGGCAAGTTCATATGCAATGATATGGATCCAGGAAACAGTCCCTGATTGTCGTGATCTGGTTACTTCATCCTCCTGTGCCCTGGTGCTATTTGAGCTAAGTGGCTGGGTGGAGCCTCCTGTGCCCTGGTGCTCTCTGAGCTAAGAGGCACAGTGTGTAGATTTGTTGTGGTGACTTGTTTTGTTAATGTTATGTAAATGTTTTGTCCTGTCTTGCATGTTGCCAGCATCGTTTACTGTGGTTTCCTTCACATATTGGGCTGGCACGCCGTCATATAAGTGAAATAACCTTGAGTACGGCGTAAAACCCCCATCAAACAAACGAACATGACCGGAAGTTAGTAGTTTTATATCGATAATTGCCAGAATTGTCAGTAGGGTATGTAAGTCGTGTTCGCTTCTAATTCACTTCCTGGTACATCATTTCCACTATTTCGGTACGTTTTTGGTAGAGGTATTTCAGAATGGTTTTTCAATAGCTTTGGGTTAAGTTATAGGACCGGAAGGGTCAACTGTCACCTTAACTTCTGGTGTGATATTATATCTATAACAAAGTAGCATGTACCCGATACGTGAATGAATCTCATGAAATATTTCATCACAAAGACGCGACTTACAGTCCCTGTTATTACAACCGACAGTAATATCATTTACAAATACAGCTCCCCATTCTGTATTAGTGTCGATTCGAACAAAATATATGTCAACATAGATGACAGCATTAATGGCGATGTTGCCATCAAGTACCTACAGAGGATTGGTGTGTATTTCAAATATAATTGTAAGTGAAATTATTATTGTGCTTGAATATGTTTAAACATTTTAATGTTTGAATTATTTATTTCGACTTTTTCACAGTTGAACATGTTTACATATCTTAGATTTTTTACATCTAAAGCATTTCTACATGATTCAATATCTATTATAATTTTTTATCTCTTAGTTATGTCCTATTCAGTTCACTGATTTCACTTTTTGATGCTCAGCCTTCGGTGATTTGGAGAATTGTGAATCCAAAAAACTTGATTAAAACAGTCAAAAGTTAACAAGGTTCACGACATAGTGTAGCTGAGATAGAGCTGACTGTTCCGTTAAACACCTATCAATCGATCAATGAAACTTAGATTTCATATTATATATTGTTACTTAAGTGTACAGACAACTTAGATTTGAAAAGATTTCATCTAGTTTACGTGTAAAATATATTTGCATTTATTTTGCAAAAATATGGAATGTTGAAACACACTAACCATTTTAACAATTATGGTAACCTTTTCAAATCTATGGAATTGATCAGAAGACCAAACAGTGGCCATAGTGGAGCCTACTTCCTAACCTATGGCATTGTTGTTATCACCGGCAATGACCATTATGGCGCCTCATTCCTACTCTATGGCGTTGGTAATAACACCAACAATAACCATTCTGAAGCCAACTTTTCAATCTATGTCATTTTTACCTAAACCAACAATACCATTTTGGCGCCTACTTCCTACTCTTTGGCATTGGTAATAACAATAATACTTATTATTATAATAATAATATTATTATATTATTAATAATAATATTATATTATTAATAATAATATTATATTATTTATAATAATATTATATTATTAATAATAATAATTGGAAATTAATAATATTAATTTAATTCATATCAATTAACATATTAATTAATTAACATATAAACATATTAATTCATATGTTTTTTGGAGGGAAATCATTATTGTGCCTGGTTCCAAATCTAAGGCATTGATAATAAACCAATTGTAACCGTATTGGGACCTACTTTCCAATGCATGGCGTTTTAAATAACACCAACAATAACACTTCTGGTGTCTACTTCACATTGTCGTGGCATTGGTACAGCCCCAACAATTGCCAAAAGTCACCATGGTAACTCATCGTTGTATAGTGCTGTAAGAAATGTTCTCATAGATCACTGCCTGTACCACGTCAAAATAAATTGTCCAGACACCCGTTACCGACGTATCAAACGTGATAAACCGGTAACATGATAATACAGCTTGGTTTAATACGACCTGACCCCGTCCGTGCACACCCGATATAATATCCGTGTTGGCATTATGTACTGTATTGTAAGAAAATTGAAATCTTACGCTCCAATAATTTGTGTGCCAACAACAAAGTCGACACTGTAATTTACGTCTCTGTTCAATTATTGCATCCTTGAAATCTCATTTATTATAGGGGTTTTTTTCTCCGCACATTGTTGTCGGTGCTTTGATATTTTCCGACGTAATAAGGACAAATTTTACGCTTCTGTTCACCAATTTACAAAACAATTACAGGACCATAACAAGCCACGATAGCACATCCGTGGTTGTTTGTTATTGTGTCTTGTGTGGAGGGTAGAAATTAACGATCGATGAATCCATGATCCAACAAGAGTTTTAGCAAACCCAACATACGCCCTCATCGGGTGCGATATAGACCCTTAATGGTAACCATGGTAACCAAAGATACGTCAAACTATGGTACGCAACATGCCATCTTCTAAAGAAGTATGCAAAAACAGGGAAATTGATTTGGATACCAATCACGGATTTTGTATACAGCGTAAATGGTGAATCCGTATTGGCAAAAGGCACAACTACTGTTAATGGTGAATAGGTTCACCAAGTTTCATAAAGATAGGCCTTATAGTTTTTTAGTTCTGCTGCGGAAAAAAAATTCACTTCTGATTATGTTTAAGTCCAACTTTGTATCGAAAGAAATAAGAAAAATAAAAAATATAGGTGAATCCGTTAAAGCAAAAGGCACAACTACAGTTAATGGGCCTACCAAATTTCATAAAGATAAGCCTTATAGTTTTTGAGTTCTGCTCCGGAAACAAAATTCACTTCTGATTATGACATAGTCCACCTTTGTAACCATAGAAAAAATAGAGACAAAAAATGATGAATCCGTAATAGCAAAAGGCACAACTGCAACCGGTGGTGAATGTGTCTACCAAGTTTCACAAAGATAGGCCTTATAGATGTAGAGTTCTGCTCCGGAAAACGGATTGGAGCCATCCGGACGGACGCCGGACGGACAGAAGCTAGTCATACCATAATACGGCCGATTTTCATAGGGTGTATAAAAACTGTGGGACTCAAGGTTTCGTAGTGTTCACAACACAAGACAAAAGGACACTACAACGATACTACGAAGCGAAGCAGCAAAAATGCAAAAGTCAAAGCCACGAACCAATCTACTAAAGTTCGCCACAAAATCGCAAAATTACGCGGTAAAATAACGAAACTACAAAGGTTTTGTTTATTTCAAGCTTTAATTGTTTACCTTTACAAAGTTTCGTAGGTTTGCCTTGCAGTTTCGCCCTTTAATTTTGCACTTTTGTTCTTGCGCCGTTTAAACCTTATTAAAACGGCCAAACTACGAAATCAACTTCGCAATTTTGTTTTCCATTTTGTATTTCGTGGATTTAACGCGTACTTTAAAGTATGGGAAGTAAAGCATCCGGATTCCATAAAAACTGCGGAAACGCTAGTCTCATTTTTATTTGTCATCAATAATTGGACAAATTAAACGTCAAATCCTAATATAAAACGTTCAAGTCCGACTTTCGAACAGTGACCACACTTTACGCTTCTCCTTTATTACATGACAGCGCAGTGACATCTTTGTTCTTCATTATATAATTATCAAAAAATTTAACATCGAAATTGGTGAATATCTCTCTATAGCGTGTGCCATCTAATTAAAAGTTAGGGTGGCCTTTGAATCTGGCCAATTAACATGTAGTAAGCCTTGTTTAAGCGGCATTTAGAAGCTGGGAACAAATACATGACGACTAAGATGGATTTTCAACTTCTGGGTATATTGGTAAGCGACGTTCGGCCTAGATCGATTGGAATCGGTCATAGCATCCAGGCCGAAACGTCGCTTACCAATATACCCACAAGTTGAAAATCCATTTTTATATGGTCAGATTAATGTAATTAAACAACCTGTTTTCGTCCGGATTGAGATTTCTCTCTATTTGTGTTAGAACACAATGTCAACACAGGAGGCTGTCCGATCATTCGGTGGACCAGCACCCAAGTTATTTAATAAAATTCGGTGGGACAGCACACAAATTACTTAATAAGTTACTTCACTTGCGTTTTATAAAGAAACATATGTGGAAAAAGAAACACTATCCACAAACTATAGTATTAAGCAAAGACACGTAACAGTCACATGTGGTGAACGTAACTGTGTAGCTATAAAACTACATGTACTTTGCGTTAAGTAATAATTTCATTTACCTATCATACTTATAGATGTAGTGGTGCATACTGTCCCCGCAAATACATATCATTGTACGAGGGGTAAAGTTGTTTAAAGACGCCGTAGTGTTGAATTACATTTTATTGCTTTTTGGCGAAGGAGGTTTTCTCAAAATCATTGAATGAGTTTGAAAGCGCTGATATCCACCTGGAACCACATAGATAGCGAGGACTCGGCAAGCTTCAAGGTAACGTTTCGTTTTCCAAATTCCACATTTTTGCATTGGTGTGGTGTTTTTCATTTTCTCTCCATAATCATTGTACTTGAAAAACGCTAAGACCATACTTTTCGTCACACTATTTAATGAGGAGATTTTCATATATTTGTCGGCATCAAACGTCCAAACTTTACACCATTTTGGACAAGCCGCACATGTATTTTTGGTGGTACTTTAGTAGATTGGTACTTGCTTTTAAAACGGGGAATTTATAATTTTCTTATGGTTGCCCTGCAAACAAAAACATCCGTTGTAGTCTTACAAACTATTCTCCCTGTTTTTGGCCAGAACACAATATGTACATAATTGGTGGTCTCATTATCGAGAATACAGTACGTTACTAATAAAATAAATAAATGCGTTCTATAACGAAAACAACCGCTCAGTAACGACCTGGAATAGTCGTTAATCAATGCATTTAAGTTATATAATTAAACAATTTTACGTTCAGTGTTAAATTTATGTATCCATCACATTCATGTAGTTATACACGCCGTGCATCCCCAAAACATAACCATGCGCGATGGGCATCATGGTTTAAAGACTATTGTTGTTTATTCAATTGCATTGCTTGTTGGCAACGGAAAGTTTATCATAATCATAGGTTTAAAAGCGTCTGATTCCTCTTGAGTCAACATAGTAAACGGGGAATCTTTTCATATAGGAAAAATGAGCCTTCCTTGAGCCGATCACGACACTCTTTATAAGATCACTGCAGTCTACCACGTCAGAGGAATGTGTGGTTATCTGTGCCAGGATGTTCCTCCGGCAACAAACTAAGACATCCGTTAAAATCAGATCATTACATATACGATTTGAACGATATTTAAAAGAGATGTTACAAAATTAAGCAAGTTTATATATTTATCTTATTAAATCTAATTGTCGCCTGCATACAGTTTGGTTGCAAACTATTGTAATGAATTGTCATCTGATTACAGTAGACCCTTCTGGGTTTAAGAGGAGTGTGTACAATATACATTAAGGTGATTTAGATACAGTAAAATGTCTTAGGAATAGGCCATGTAGGTCACGTGGTTTCAAAATGCTCACTTCCGGTGATCTTCCGCCATTGTTAAACACTGCCTGGCGGAAAATGACCAGTTGTTTTGTGCTCAGCTGCAACCATCTTAGTAGCCGAGGGAGCTGCAGTTTTGCATCAAGTGAAGTTAAGATTTTAATGATGGGACTAGCACAAACCGCTTGATGGTGTCAACGGAACTACTCCTTTTCTCTCGCCAGGTTTAAAATAGAGTATACGTGGGCTGAATAAATAAATAAACTGGATGCCGTTTTAACCACGACCCTGTTAGAAGTCCAAACTACAATTATACAGTTACAGTGAATTCCCATACAACTTTCACATTGTGGAACGATGGGCTATAATCTCTTAATCATAACAGCAAAGAGAGGACAATAATGGGTGTTCAATTATCATTATCAAGGACTGCCAAACAGGGCGGTGGAGTCATACTGTATATTCCAGATGTCTTTGAGAATTTCTTTGTTCGCCATGACCTAAATATTTCAGCCGATCATATTGAATGTCTCTATGTTGAAGTAGGTAATGGATATGATAAACATGTGGTTGGTGTGGTTTATAGACCTCCAGGGCAACCTCCTGGTAAATTTAATGCGGAAATTAATACAATCCTCGAAAAGATAAGTAAATCGAAGAAACGTTGTATATTAATGGGCGACTTTAACATCGA